>JAIPRL010011551.1:0-13361 GCA_025469235.1 Pemphigus obesinymphae
ATCATAGCCTAAACATTTTTATAAATGTTAAATGTAATATTACCTATTGGCCTAAAAGAAATTTGCATTTACATAAATATTGTTAATTATTCACACTTACCTTGTCCTCTCATATTGGCCAGATTTACGCCAATGTCCTTCATCGTGGCCAGCAACGTATTTGCAAGCCCCTTTCCGGTAACATCTTCAACAGGAATAAAGCACAAAAAGTCTTCTCGAATTATATATTCTTTATCAATTTTATCGACATATCGAACGCATATTGAAAACTGTTCAATGCCACTGATGTCTGTGCTTACGTCAGCAATGGCAGAAAAATATCCAGATTTGTTGATACGTTGCACAATATTCATCGTTATTCGTTTCCCTGCTGCATCAATAATTTCATTTTGAATACGATAGCTTATATACGTTGTGTTTGTACCTGCAGTATTCAAATGATTGACCAAAACTTGATCACCCCTTTCTATTGCATAACGAAGTAAAGCTCTGAAATTTCCGTCGTTTTCTTTCGGCTTATTCAATGATAACGATCCCTGATCCCGATGACCTCTTAACGCTATTCCTTGCCTGCCACACAAAAAAACAGCTCGGATGATTGGAATTAACTTTTGTCTGTTTTCGAGTTGTTGTACCCCCAAAACCCCCCCTGTGTTCGCCACTGGTTATACCGGTATAGGTACCGCATTATTTATTAATTACAATAATTGTTCCATATGAGTGTTTTATTTTTAGATTTTATTTTTGGAAAGGTATCCAAAATATACATTATAATTTTAATACATATTGAATTTATGTTTTGCCCATCATATAGCGATTTATCGGATTTGTGAATTTTGAAAACAGATATATTACATCCAATATTTTAATATCCGGTGGACTATTATTTAATGATTTTCAATTTTATAAAACTATTAATAAGTTGAAAATACCGAAAATGTTGGAATTACATATAAGTCCAGTATCATACGGGGCTTGTTCCGTATATTTGAATCAAGTATCCTGGTGTTCCGACAAAATGTTGAAAGTGTCTTTTTGTCCCGTTTTTTCAAGAACCTATTTTGTATATATCTCATATATTTATACATTTTAAATTGTGCCATTATCATTATTTAATTTGTATATTTGTAATATACGAACATGGCGATTTATTAATTATTATTATTAGATTTTTTAATTAAAAACATTCAATATTATTGCTTATAATTGTATAATTTCATAAGCAGTCATCAGAAAATAATGGTCGTTTCAGAACAAAGTAAGGAATATATATACACATATTGGTTTTAAATGATATATTTTGTGGTTTTTGAATTTCGGGTACAACGAATTTTTCTGATAGAAAATGTAATTTAGTTAGTATAATAAAATGCGATTTTTCGATTTCCTATGTAGTTTTATTACATATTAATAATAAACTTGTAGAAGGGGACTGGAATATTACACGAAAACAAAAATCGGTATTTGATGGACGGAAGACAAACTTTCACACAACCTGTACACAGGAAACGTTTTATTTTTTTAATTCTATAAGAAAAGTCCCCGGAAAAGTCATTCAAAAATAACTTTATAATTTTATGTGTGATACTAATTTATTAAAATTTAAGTATAATAGAATTGTCTTGTATTTTTCAACATTAAATATGGGATACCTAAGTCTAAATGGAATCTTTTTATTCTCAGCCCACGCAATATAAATTATCTGTGATAAGTTTCTCTTACAATATCTTTCAGAGAACCGCCCAAATATGGTACACAACTCCTGGTTAATTCGAACCGTTGGCTGTTGTATAGTCTCCATTGTTTAAATACCTAGAAAGATAAATAATTTTAAGTATAAAAAATCTCGGTTATAGTAAAAACACAAGTTATTGTGACCATTGGAGGTAAGGTTCTCGTAGAAAAGGTGGAAAATATCAATTGTCAATACTGGATTTTTGTAGCAGCCAACTAAACTAAACAAATAAAAAAACAATATATATGAATGCATTTACATTTAATAATATTAGAATATTCGAAATAATACAATGTCAAAAATTTAAATGGGTTCTATACACATTTTATTTAAATAGCAATTACAAAAATTTGTTTTTGAATTTGATGATGTATTGTTTTTTGGTTTAATTGACCATAAACTTTATGTTCTGCACGATTGGAAATCAAACCTAGGCCGTAGGTACCTTAACAGGTGATTTCAGTTAAATCATAATTAACATAAGGTTCTTCAACTACTAATTAAAAAAAAAAAATCGTAATATAAGAATATAATAATATGATACTTGTTATTTGCTCTTAGTATAGTAAAGTACTACTATTGCCTATACATCGCGCCGTCTTACACATGCAATTACACTGTACATTTATTTGGAGAAAGTTATAAAATCAGCAAATATAATTTTAATTATAGATCAAATATTACACATTGTATAATATATAACTTTGAATTTTTCGAAAATCGTGTAAGGTTGAAATGATAATATACTTAAAAATGATAATAATCGATGCTGTCCTAACCTTGCATAGACAACAGATTGGCCATCTTTTAGAATTTTCGCTCATATTTCTCACTTGAGCACTGAAAGAAAAGTAGAAGTTTTGGTATGTATTTACTAGTTATAGTCTCTTCAACTAGATAACGATCGCATTCGGTTGAATTAATCTCCGAGGAATATCAGTACAGTTCCGGACACAGCGTAGTCAATATGACATTTGTTTTTTAACACTCGACTTGAAATGTAAATTATTATTTCTTTTTACTTTCGCTCAATTAACACTTTTGTAATGATTTAACTATACTCTGAATTATTTATAAGACTTCTGAACATACGTTTACGTCTGTATACAGTTTCTGAATTAAAAACCAGCAGGTATAATTATAAACTTATCGTATTATCTAGTTAATATATCTGTGAAGAAGTGTTATCTGGTTAATTTTTTTCATTGAAGGTTTAGTTAAATTAAAATTTGTATCAATTCTACGAAATACCTATATTATGTTATATGCATTTTGAAATTCTATTTGATATAGATATCTATAATAAATAAACATTATACGTCTGTATATATTATATTATAGTTCAATGGTTCATATAGTAAGTATAGACTACTACAGTATAGTATAGTATAGTATAGTATAGTATAGTATAGTAGTGTACCATATTGTGTATTTATAAATGGGTATAGGTACTATATATGTATTATTTTAAGTAAGTAGGTACCTACTATAATTCTATAATTTAAATCTCAATTTTTTTTTTATGTTGGACGTTGAGGGTTCATAACACATATTAGTAATCTAATTCTAATAAACATAAAATGGAAATAACGTTTTAATACCAACACTTCTAATAAAAAAAAATACGAAAATAGAAGTTATTTTAATTGTCCGTTTCATACAGAATTTGTTCTTATTTATATTTAATAGATAATAAAGAATTATATAAAAACTAGATTTAATAATTTATTGTTCACAAATCATACTTTATTTTAATTATTTATTTATTTATTTTTTTTGTTGAATTAACTTTTGTATTTTGTAACTTCAAATTAAAAGATAATTTTAATGTAGGTACACAATTGAAAATATACCAATAAAGATAAAAAAATCAACTTTAACTTTTAGATTAACTGAGTTAAGTTAACGAAAATCTGGGTACCCTTTTAATTTTAACTAGTGAAGTCATTAGTTCATTAACTTTTAACTTGGAACTAGTTCAAAATCTCTCCTTATAAACGTAACTGATAACTGTATCTATTTAATTAACTTTGCCCATCCTTGAATGCACTTAAAGGGTTACCCATAATGTGTATTTCAATATAACTTAATGCCTCCTAAACTCTCATTGTAATCGGTGATCACCCGGCTGAGATAAGTATATATGTTCCAAGCTTCAAGCCCTTCGTTTTTGGGCCATATTCTTCCCCAAATCTTGCACGATGACCTTTTTTTTTTTTTTAGCTTATTTGTCACCATTTTCAAAGCACTATAGTTGCGATATTATATTCTATTAATCATAATATACATAATAATTGCGTGTTTGGTATTATCTATGATATCTCGGAAAGTTCGGAAAAATAAATCAGGGCCCCTGTGAAAATTTCAGGATAGGGCGAGAAATCAATACCGATCCATCCTTTTTCTCTCGTCGATCCCGTTGTTATGTGTACTGGTGCGTAACAATATTCAACCACAGATAATGTACGTTTGTTTAGTAATCAATTTGCGTGGCACCTCAGAAACATATTATGATGCAAAATGAATACTATGCGCTACCTTACTATATATTTCAAGGTCATTGGGTCGATCCTACCGAGCCGAGACCACAATTGTGTGCAGTACGACACACTTTGTGTAATACGAAATGTTAATTGTGTAGTACGAAATTAAAATGTGTGTACTGGCTCTATTCTCTATATTATGGTATTGGTTTTTAATTTTACAATTTTTTGTTAAATAATTCTATTTAAATGTATTTTCAAAAAACGTCCAAGATGTATCATCAGAAAAATGTAAAATACCAACAAGTGTCAAGCTATCGCAGGCTGTCCTATATGTCGTAGATGATAAAGATACTTTTATTATCAGAAGAAAAAAAACCGCTGGCTTCGCTCGATAATAAACTTATATTTCGATTTACTTTTGTATCTCAATGCAATCGCCATTTTTCGTAATCGTAATATCGTATAAATAGCCTATTTATGTGTTAAATGGCGTAATAAATCGAAATAATTTTAAATACGTAAACGAAACAACCTATTTATTATGAATGTAAGTTCTTATAACATATAAACGAACGGTTTAGATTTTTGTTTTCCGACGAGCTGATTGAAACATAACCCCCAAGGAATAACTAAAACGAGGCCACTGTAAGGGGAGAGTGATGAAATCCTAAGGTGTGCAGTACGAAAAAGTAGCTATATATTTTAGCGTCTGCCACCGAGAACGAAGAATTGCTATAATACAGCGTGTACAGTGTGTAATATAATCCGGTGGAGCGTATAGAGTATACAAATATCGACGCAAATAACGCATTCTGTTTTAGTTGGCCAAACGCGCCGGTTGACGCGTTCGAGATTACGACCGGCGTTTTGGAAATTTAACACTTTGCAGCGGCGCGGACCGAGACTGACGGGACACACCGAGTGACACTGTCACGTACCTTGTCCCCTTTCCGATGTGACCGTACTCGTGAATACATACCTATATATTATATATTATATAAATTATAAATTATACATTATAGAAAGAGACAAACGTGAAAAAAAAAATCCCACGGTAAATTGATAATATATTAATGTTTAACGAATATATAGAAGCAATAGAAAGTATGTATATATATATATATATATATATATATTTATATACAAGACTGAGCATTAACGTGTTAAAAGTTAAAATTAAGTTAAAAAGTTAAGTTAATTTTAATCAAGTTACTTAACGCGTTACTTTTTATTTCAGATTAACTTTTAACTTAATAAGTTACTTTTTTTTTATTAAAATTAACGTGTGAACTTCAAGTTAACTTTATACAAAAGTATCTAAATTAAGTTTAAATTTTGCCCGAAGAACAATGCAAATTTTCGAACGGGATTTTACTTTTTGGCATCTATACGCACAATTTTAGTAGGCACCTAGAATAGCCCGTACGTAATCGTTAAGAACCGATGTACCACTCACGCACACGCCGCGACGTTGGCCGTTCACGAATATTGGGCTGAGCCCGGTCTTTTTGACTACACGGAGGCCGGTATTTATGTCCATCCAGTATAGAAAATATATTGAAGTAGTAGGTACTGCTCATTTTATACTACCATAGTGTGAATCAAACAATAATGTAGGTATATCTTGGCAGTTAGAAGTTATTTTCTGATTTCTTATTTACGCGCGGGTTTTAAAATGACGTGTTGTATTTTTATTTTTACATGTATAGACTTTTTCAGACAGAAGAAGTCCCCAGTAGTTTTTTTGAGCGTAAAGAATAACCGTCCTTTTTTACCTTTTTACGATATAATAGGTATACCGACTTTTTTTCCTAATTAGGAAATTTCAACTCTTAACTAAGTTAAGTTACTTTTTCTCAAAGTTAACTTTGAACTTCAAAAGTTAATAAAAAATATACGAGTAACTTTTGACTTAACTTAGTTTATATTATTTTCAATTAACTTAACTTAACGAGTTAAAGAATATCGTTAACTTGCCCAGCCTTGTATGTATATATATATATGCGCGTGCTTTGATATGTACGTCGAAACCGGTCAAGAAGTAAAATGACAGTAAAAGAATGAGGTGATATCGATATTATGGCATGGCCGTTGGCAAGCAATTTATTGAAAAATCAGAGCCTCCCGCGCGGGGACGACGTAGACGGACCCGCTGTATCTGTACGTGCAGAGACACATTCCCGCGAGGACTTCAATAAATTACTATTTCCACAATGAATCCTAGTCCCTTTAATATAAAGACTATTCATCATTTTGATGTTCGGCCCCGGTCATGCTTGCGGGCCGAATCCACTACTATATATAATATATACCTATACGTCACGCTGACGAAGTGGCTTTTCTTTATTCCGCCGCACATGTACCCGGTGTATTTTTAATTAAAATTCTCTAGACGAACCGTATTGATAGGAGCTATAGGTATATTTAGGTGTATAATATAATATATATAGCTGGTACATAAATTTATCTCTACCCATCGTATGATTGATCGAATCTAATTGATATATTGTCTCCCCCCCACCCCACAAAACACTTCCGCACGAAGTATAAACGTAAACATCGTGGTAGTTTCTGATTTCTCAATTAAAATATCCTGACAAATCGTTAAAACTTAAAATGCTTTTGTAATTTTCACTCGTATTCTTTTCGTTTTTCATTTAACCAGTGCCGGACCTAGAGAATTTGTTGCCCAGGGCAAAAATAATTATAAGCGCCCCTTTTTAAATTTTAATAGGTAAGCAAAAAAAAAAAAAAGTCATTCGTCAATTTCTGTTAAAAATTAAAAGTGATCAATGGGACTCCACTTTTTCACTTCCAAAAGCGGAATGAAAATTTTAAATATTTTTACATTTTGCGCCCCATCATAATGGCGCCCGGGGCAAGTGCCCCGGTTTGCCCTCCCCTAGATTTAACCATAATAATTTATCCAATATGGTTCCACACTCCAATCTTATGCACTCGTACATATTATATATACTATTATAATACTTATAAAAGGTAATAATTTTACAGTTTTCTGTGCGTTTTTTTTTTTTTCAAAATATTTTTTTTGATTAATTAACTGTTGTTTTTGTAAACGCCATACGAGTTACATCGACTTGGCTGACGTAAATTACTGGACTAGGTTAGGTTCAACGATTATACGCTTAACAAGAACCGAATTTATTATTATTCAAACGCAATATGTCGTGCTGCTCTGGTCTAACTTTGCGGAAATATTAACGTCTTATTGCAAATTACCTAAAAAATGGGTTTTAATCATATACTCGTATAGTAATATTTATTTTTAATTTTATCATACATAAACAGTATATTAAAGTAGTTTACATATATATATATATATATATATATATATATATATATATTTTAGGATAGGTTTCCATATTATGATATTCAATATTACTTGAAAAAAAATTTTTAAACTCACCCTTTCATTATACACACTCATTGTAAAGTAAACTTCATTTTTATTTTTTGTACCTTTCAGTTTCATGTTATCGATAGTGCATGGTAGTAAAATTTATCTTTATTCTATAGTATAATTTACAACAAGTTTTTACGGTCGACCTTAAATTTTGTTTGAACAATACATATTATATAGGTATAATGTCGAATATATGTTGTTCATAGTACCTCTATTTATTCATTTTTAATTAAATTTATCCGCTTCTATAGCGAAGTGTGTGATATTTCGTTTTCATATCGAGACCATAATTTTGAATTTTCTGCATTAAGTTTTGTAATTTTTACAATAATTTTCAAACGATTCATTGTAAGGTGGCATTTATATACGTTGCATAATAGTATCTACCTCAACTGACCCAACTTCAAAGAATAAATTATATTTATTTTAATAACTATTAGTTCTTAAATCTCACAGGGAAATATATTTTTACGGATCAAACATACTTTGATGAATGGTTCGAAAATGTTTTGCTATATACGTATACTATTTTATATACATTATATTTAAACATATTATTGTTAAATATATTATTATTTAGTTTCTAAATAATACACTATATAGTGTAACAGTATATGTACAATATATTTATGACACAGAGAGATTTAGTAAGTATTAATTTAAAACAGTTAATGTAAACTCTTATTCAAATACATTACAATGGCCATACTCTAGTCTATGTAAATTGTAAATGTAATATACTATTGAATTTCTGTAAGAGAATTTAAATAAGAATTCTTTCACTTGCTAGTGTATTGTATTACCTTCTCGTTCCTATTATTTTCTTTAAAATTACGGAAAATATAAGTCAAGACTTTTTTTTTTTTCTGTACTACCTTGTTATTTTTTATTTACTGTGTACTAACAAAAATGATACATATAATATGACATATGATAATAATATATATTATATATACTTTATAAACTGTCAGCAGGGCTACACAGTGATTAAATTTTTTACATATTTTAGATGTTAATTAGATAAAACCTTTTTGTGTAATTTGCTCAGTTCTGACTGTAAGATATATATATCTATTACATTATTAATATATTTACTTGTAGGAGAGTATGACGCATCAATGCCGCCGGTTTTACTTACCTACGAATTTAATGCAATTTTTTATTCACTGCAGTAATATTCTTAGAAAATAATAGTTTTTCAATAAATAGCTGAATTATATATATATATATTTCTTTGAAAAAGCGTTGTACTAACTAATGATTAGTCTTATAATATTGAATTTTTTTAGCCTTTATCTTAACTTCTAAGAGAGATTTTCAGTGGTGAAAACATATTTACAAAAAAAGTGTTAAAACAGGATTTTAAATTGATTTTGGAGGTAAAATGCTAATTATAAAAACAATAGAAGATAATGTTTTAGAACTGACCTCATTTCGTTTTTTAAATTTATTAATTTAAAAAAAATATTATTAAAAGTTAAAAATTAAATTTCTAATTTTATTTAAGTCATAATAATTATTTTTTTATTAGTAAATTAAAATAACATAAATGTGGTCATTCTAAAATATTGTATTCTATTGATTTTATAATGGGTAAAATAATTGTAAAATAACTTTATGAATTTGTTAAACAGTTTTGTTTTGTATAAACATGTTAACAAATATCGCGATTGCACAACAATAAAAATTGTTATTAATATGAGACTACTTCAGTCATAAATATTGTTTAGTCTCTCTAGGTTTTTGACATTTTCTTATATTAAATCTGGTGTATTTAAATCAATTGAAAATTACACTTTTATCAGAATTTGTAGGTCGGGCTTAGTTTCAAAATTACAGCTGGTTTTTGAAATTCACGAATTTATTTATTTTAAAACTTTATGAAAAAAATTATTGATCTCCCCAATGTAGTATGGATAAGTAATTAGGTACAACAAATCGTATTATCTTTTAAATACTTTGTTTTCAAGGATATTACCATAGAACATTACTAATGTTACCGTGTATTTTCTGTTATTTAATAAGTGATTATTATACTCGTATTATATATTTTGCCTTGTTACTCATACGACGTAATATTTCATAAAAAATCGATAATTAGGATTTAATTTTCGACATGAGCGAGTGTACCAAATACGTTCTATTCTATATTCTATATAAAACCTATATCTTAAAAAATATATTTATTTTGACGAGGTGTTTTACAAATAATTTAGGAGATTTTTAGATAGACAAAAATTGTACTGCCCGAATGAGTTAAGCCGGACTTTACTTTCTTTTCATCGCATTTCTCCTCTGATCAGTGGCTTTGTTTTAATTTTTGCTAAAATTATTTATTATTTCAAATTTAGATATCCGATAAACTTAGAAATATCGTAATAATTGATCTCAATTAATGGTACTGAAATTGGGTTTACTTGGGACAGTTAAAATCTAAAATATTCTCCGATTCGTTGTAAAACAATACGGCCGGTTACATGACTCGCTTTTTTTTTATTTCAAATCTGCAAATAGTCGTTTAGATTTCGACTCTAAAGACAGCACCTCATGGCGTAGTAAGAATTATTGGGGTAGTGGGGTAGAACTTACGTTATTTGATCGATTAGTCCAATGACTGAATCAGGACTGATACTTGGAATCAGATCCCCTGATAAGATTATGCTGTATGGGGAGTTTAGTAGGGCGTTGAGTTCTGTTGTAAGGATAATTTTCATTGAGTTTTTGTATACAGCAACGAGACGGAGAATGGTGTTATTGACTTGTATGTCCACAGTAATGTTTCGAATGGAGACAGTTTGTGCATATATCGGAAGATGGGTGTACGATTTATGTATGAGGATAACCAAGGCTGGGCATTAACGAGTTAAAAGTTAAAATTAAGTTAAAAAGTTAAGTCGATTTTAATTAAGTTACTTAACGCGTTATTTTTTTTTTCAGATTAACTTTTAACTTAATAAGTTACTTTTTTATTAAAATTAACGTGTTAACTTCAAGTTAACTTTATACAAAAGTATCTAAATTAAGTTAAATTTTGCCCGAAGAACAATGTAAATTTTTGAACGGGATTTTACTTTTTGGTAGGTACCTAGAATAGCATGTACGTAATCGTTAAGAATCGATGTACCACTCAAGCACACGCCACGACGTGGGCCGTTCACGAATATTGGGTTGAGCCCGGTCTTTTTAACTACATGGAGGCTGGTATTTATGTCCATCCAGTACAGAAAATATATTGAAGTAGTAGGTACTGCTTATTTTATACTACATTAGTGTGAATCAAACAATAATGTAGGTATCTTGGCAGTTACAAGTTATTTTCTGATTTCTTATTTACGCATGGGTTTTAATAAAATGACGTGTTGTATTTTTATTTTTACATGTATACACATTTTCAGGCAGAATACGTTTTTTTGAGCGTAAAGAATAACCATTCTTTTTTAACTTTTTACAATATAATAAGGTATATCGACTTTTTTTCCTAATTAGGAAATTTTAACTTTTAACTAAGTTAAGTTACTTTTTTTTTTCAAAGTTAACTTTTTAATTTAAAAGTTAATAAAAAAAAAATATACGAGTAACTTTTAACTTAACTTATTAGCTCATATTATTTTCAATTAACATAACTTGACGGGTTAAAAAATATCGTTAACTTGCCCAGCCTTGCAGGTTTGGAGTGTGGAGTTTGTAGGAATGAGAAAAGTGCATACAGTATTAAAAATAAACACCAAACGCATTTTGTGTTCTTGAAAATGCTTGTACATTTTTTTAATAAATCAGACATTTTATATTAAAATAATTCACACGGCCACATGTTTAATATTTATAGGTAGTTGCATAATATTAATAATATGTAATTAATACCTCCCATTCAATAATATTATACTTTATGTATGTACCCAGCATGTATATAATTATTATGTACACGAATCGTGTATTATAAACTGATATATAATATTATTATTGTGTATAGGAATAACTAATGTTATTTTGTATAATTCCAAAATGAATACCGTTAATGTACCATTATACAGTTAACGAAGAATCGTTATTATTTTTTAATTATATATACGAGTATATAAAAAAAAAAAAAAAAATGATGTTTGAACGTACAGTAGTGAAGCAGCTGTTCGTTGACGATCCGTTTGTATTTTCTGCATCGATATTTGACGTAGGTATTTGGGGATCTTATGCCCACACAACATAATACCTGTGTAAAGTATTTATTTATTTTTAACGCACATATACACTATTATTAAAATAGTCCGTCTATAAAATAACGAGTTTTTTAAAAAATTTTTTTATACTTTATGTCGTTATACACATTAACGGTAACGTATATTATGTCTTAAATCATTTTTCGTCGTGTCGATTGTCGGGTACATATATATATATATATATATGTATATGTTTATAAGTCGGTTGTTGTATATAGTTATCGTTATATACGAGCCGCGTGTAGGTAATATGGCGTGCGCGTTATTTTTCCACGTGATTCGCTACAATCCAAAGCGCGCGCATACGTATATAATATATATATGGGTATAGTAGATAATATATAATAATAATAATAATAATAATAATAATAATAATAATAATAATAATAATTGCACAAAAACAACGGTGTGTGCGGCGATTTTTTTTGATTTTTCCTATACGGAATTACAAAGGATTTCAACATTTTCGGTGGATGATTTATTCGAAAAATGGCGTACGCACTATTATCTCCGTACGTATAATAATATGAGCATACCGCAATCGTTGTGTACGGACAGGGTAGGTGCGGGGAAGTGAATTTAGTACCGTAGTAATAACTCGCGTTAAGGAAACATTATTACGCACATCGGCGTGTACGTATATCGCCGATGGCATAATAACAGTGATTATATACACACGTCTTGTATACGACTCTGGTGCGGAGGAAGATGCAGGCTGCACACGCCAAAGTGGAAAACATCGTCCGCGTGGTGCAAGCCGGCTGGGGACCGGTTGAAAATGGATCAGTATACAGAATGTTCGGAATGTGACTGTATACATTATAATATTATACAGGTACTATATGTGTGTATCACATATAGGCGCGCGTATAGGCGAAAATATGAGGGGTTGAACTTTCAGTAGCCCTCTAGACCCGAATCCTATAGCTGCTGAAGAGTACCTATTATATAATATACGGTCAGAGGTGCGAAAGGTTCGCAAATAACCAAAACCAATAAAATATATAACAGTGAATTGAAGGAAATAGATAACGTTAAAATATGTCTATAAAGCAGGGAGTCAAAACGGGTTAAAATTTTTCGGGTTTCGGGTTTCGGGTTTCGGGTTTAAAACTGGTTAAAATTGTTTTCAGTTGACGGGTTTCGGGTTAAATTTTTTCCGGTTAATGGGTTTCGGATTCAATTTTTGGGGTTCATTTTTAAGTATCAGGTTCAAAATATTTGTTTTTTTTTTTGAGGATTCCAATAAACATTGTTCATCAAAAATTGATATCAGAATATAATATGTTTCATATGTTGTTAATTAGTCGCAGCAGCCTATTCGTTTTCCTAGACTTGGCTTGGCCGTGGCGGAATGACTAGATACGTCGCGTCAGTACCTGCCGGCTGCCTACGAGGAATTTGTCATCAATAATAATATTTTACAATATAATATTATTGTACAATGAACAATAATCTATACTGACTTTATTTTTAAACTTTTCTTTGTAATCAAACGTCCA
>JAIPRL010011552.1:0-13360 GCA_025469235.1 Pemphigus obesinymphae
AAATAAGTTACATTTTTTTCCAAAAATGGTATTGTAAATATAATGATCGTATAATCTAAATATTGGCAATATGTAATATTGGTTTGGGGGTGTGGGGGGGGGCGGAGCCCCCAAAGACATTATAAGCGATTCATAATACTAGCACCCCCAAGATTTGAACTCTAGTTGCGCCACCTTGATAGATAGGTACCTACTCTATAGAATATACTTCTTTCTGGAAGATTTCTTTCTTGGATTCTGTAAATTGTATGATTCAAAAAAATATATATAGGTAGGTATACCTACTTAATAATTGTATAAGCGTAATTTTTATAAAAACAATATCTTGAATTTATGAGAGAATAATAAAATAATTTATTGTTATGATCCTTATACGCACATTGTCCATACATGCACACATATATATATGCTTCGAGTATAGTCCAATATTCTTTCAGTTTTATTGAATTAAAATACAACACTATATTATGTTGTTTAATATTCATAAAATATACCTATACTACAATTATATATTATAAATTTATATGCCTAAAAACAATATTAGTCGATATTTCTATTTCCAACATTTTTTTTTTTTTATCGAAAATATCGTTGCTGTATAGGTTTGTTAAATGTACAATCAAAACTTTCGCAACTTTTATCGTTCTAAATATAATCAAGGTCTAATAATCATACAAACAAACATAATATACAACGGTGTATAATATGAGTAGGACGTATAATATATTGACATACAATATTTTAATAGTAATTTACTAATTTATCGTATCGTAATTTTAGCATATAAATCGTGTATTACATTTTATTGCTCCATTATTATGTACATATATATATATATAAGATATAAGAAATTAGTGAAAACTTTTGTTTACACCGATAATTAAAATAATTAACCAATAATATTAATACCTATTATATACGTGTATATAAAACGTCATTAAATTGAAAATTCATATTTTATTTATTGGCTATTTAATTTATTCAAAGACCTAGTATAAAGATTGAATCTATTATTGTACAAAATAACCGCGTTTAAAATAATACGTATAATATATAACATATACGCTTTTTAATCATCACATTTTATATAAACGCGTAGGTAGTAAAAAAATATATATATATATATTTTATCCGTATTATAATTTTAAAATAGTTTCAGAAAAGACCAAAATACATGATTTTTGTTGGTCGAACAAAATATAATTTATTACGTTCTCGGTATAAATATTTTATATAAATCGTATCAATACAGGATAAAAAATATTTAATATTTTCAACTGTAGAATGATGTATGATATATTGTACCTTACAATATATATTATTATATAGAAGATTGTTGTTTAAAAGAAATAAAATATGTAATTAATAATGTAAATTTCTTCATATTTCAACTTTTCGATTCAATTTTACGAGGATCGACGAACCTTTAACCCCCTTCCCTGGGTTTTCAGTCAATTTTGATTATATGTACGTGATCAGTAATTTACAGAGAAAATTATTGCGTTGTAATATGATTGACAGCAATGTAGGACCCTGCAGTGGCGGATCAGGAGGTCAACTGACCCGCAGTTAATATTTGCTTGTTTAAATTGTCATTTTTTTTTTTAAGCTTATTATTGGTCTCTGACCTCTGTTGATGGCTTCAATACTTAGGTATATGAAAAAACAGGTGATGAGCGAAAAAAAAATTCATTCAAAGAAAAAACATGGACAGTTTTATTTAGAAAAATGGCCTCATGAATTTGGTTGACCCACAGTTCTCTTGACCCTAGATCCACCACTGTCTAACTATGTGGTTATCTTGTTTATTATATAGATACCTTAAAGCCAAACCCAAATTCTATTGGAGTTGTAAATGTTAACAAATATGGTTAGTGGCTACTGGTAAGTGGTAATAGGTATAATTTAAAAAAGTATAGTAGACATTTTATATCAAATTTAAATCTAAATGCTCCTACAATTATGAAAATAATTCATTCGTTTAGATTTATAATCTTATATACGAACTTCAGATGTGAAACTCGAAAATTAACCTAAAAATTGCATCGTACAATTGTAGAGAAATCGATTTCAGAAATCGTAGAAGTGAGAAAAATTATAAATTCTAAGATAACAAAATAATTGTAGAACGTTTAGAACAAAATCTTATGTCAAAAATAAACGTCTATACCTACCTAAACATAATATTTTTTAGAAAATTACGTCATATCCAACTTTATATCAAAATATATTGTTTAATAAAGCGATTATAATGTTTAATAAGCTATTTAAAGAAAAAAAAAACTTAAAACGCTTAAAACTCTTAATAATTGTACATGGGCAATGTATTTTACAAAAATAATATGTAATTTCCTAGAAAGTGCCTTTATTACCTACCTTTACTACTTAGGTAGGTATATAATATTATCGTATATTAAAGTTTGATAATAAGTATATCCAATAATATATTCGTTTTTATCGTTGTTTTTTTAATTCGTGTTCTTTTTTCATTTTTTTTTTTTTCTATTTGATTTACGAATATACCGAAAAAATATGTTTTTGAAAAAATCATTGTATATACCTGTACGATTAAAATAGTAATAGATAGGTGGGTAGGTACTCGTATTTTGTAAAAAAAAATAAAAAATAATTTAAAAAAAAACTGTATTAATGACGAAGGTGATACCCATATACTGTGTCATATATTATTATAACGTATTGTATATTATAAACAAATTATTATTTTGAAATTCCTGTCCGTTTTCAAAATATGTTTTATACGATCGTGAACTCTCGTCCGATGAATAATAGATGACGCGTTATATAAAATAATATTAATATACCTATAGGTAAATTATTATAGGCATGTACCTATATAATATACGATAGGTACGCGTTATATACTCGCATACGCCTCCAAAACATCTTTTCGTCGTATATAATATAATATAATGTATAGGTATGACAATATGGTATTATTGTATTATGTACTATAGCTTTATACACCTACCTCTATACTCGTTTAATACTAAATATTATATGTAGTTCTCGCGTGTGAACCAGAGGACATTTTAAAATTATGCATAAAAAATGTATAAATATGCATAGATTGTTACTAGGTTGTATGGTTATATAGTTGAAATTTTGAATAATGTTCAAAATAATTGTCGATTTTCACAGTCTGATCCATTGACCCTTGGAGAAATTTTGTGATAGCGTTTTTGGGATAATATTTTTATCCACACGGTGAGACATTTATAGATTAATAACAAAAAAAAACCCAGTCTTCGGACCTGAAACAACGAATAAACATATTAAGTCGGGTGATATTGTTTTTTTTTTTTTTTTTTTTGGAGATAGCTACACAAATCTGTGATTTGAACTTAGGGGCGACCATATTATATATGCTCAGTCTCGTAATAATATTTACTCATTGCCTATACAGTTGCGGCAGACTGCAAGAGTTCCCAAACATATAGATACGACCCATTTTTTTAAATTTGACAACCCACCCAACTCTCAAATTGGCTAAGTCAGTAATAATCGTGTAATTTATGTATAAATAATTTCTTATTTTATTTCCACATTTTAAATGTGTAATCATGCATTTTGAATTTTTTTTAAATTTTTTTGTCAATTTTACACTATAAATTAATATTAAAAATAAATTCTCGCAAATAAAGACCGGATTTTGCATAAAATGCATAATTCTATTTTCTACATCAAATACGTGCAGTCATTGAGTTTTCATAAATCATTACTTGATACGATTATATAACAAAATTGTATAATGCATATTTTTGCATATTTTGGGCGTTAGTGCATGTTCTTAATTGAAATGAATTTTTCTGCATATTATCAGTATAAAATATTATTTAATCGCTAAAAATTAAAAAAATATGTATAGGTATATGTAATTTAATTTCTTAATTATATAGACATTTTATTATTTAGTATATTATACTTGGGATATCACTTTTTTTTGGTTTTTAAAGTTTACATATTATTGTAACTTTTTTTTTTTCTTATAAACATTAAAACTTTTTGTGTACCTATTATGTTTGCTTTATATTATTTTCGTGTTTTCTTTGATTTTTATCATTGACGTTATAAGTACATTAATACTCAATTTAGCTAAACAAAAACAATTGAATTTTTTACTACATATTTTGTATTTTTTTTGTTTTGCATATTTTTAGTTTTTACCTTTATAAGTGCATATTTAATAATTATATGTACATGAAAATCCAGTTTTTACTTATAAATATTCTATAAACATTCACTATATCAGGCCTATACGTCACTATCCCCTATTCCGTAGGTATTCTGTAATCTTGAAATTTATACTGAGTTGCTATATCGACTTCCTTTTTAATCATATAGTATCTTAGGTCATTGTTTGCCAAAAAAATTGATACAAAACTAATGTACCTATATGATAACTTGGGTAGTGATAACGAAAGTGCAGGGGTACTTTGATATGTGGAGAAACATAAACAAATGTGGTACTCGAGGATTTTGAATAACTTCGTGTATCAAGTGGCTGGTACACAAAAATGTATCAGTTTAATAAGTGACGCTTCTGTATTGTTCTGTGACTATATGAAGTAGGTATATTAGGTTTTTAAACATACGAGTTTAGATAGCTATTACACCCCCGTTGTGTCCATTTATCAAGTGCAAGTCATATCAGTCTATCTAGTTACAAGTGCATAGTTGTATTTGATTGTTGTTTACTACTCACCGGTCAGGGAGATATACTTAGACTTATTCGTGTTATGACATTTTTATTACATACCTAGTTCCGAGGAACATTGTTTATTTGATTATTAAAGAGATGGATATTATTAGTTTTGTGTTCTACACATAAGTTATTTACCTAGTAGTTTAAAATGGTTTATGTAATTATTATTGTCCATTGTTTGAAATAGGTACGTTTAGAAACCGATAATTTAGTGTGCTAAACACTCGCAGAATGGACTTTCCTAACTTGTTATATAGTCAAATACTTCTGAACCCTTGATCTTTAACATTAATGCAAATCCAATTTTCGACCAATCGCACTTTTGACTACTTTTGGTTTTTTAAGCAATACATTTTTTTTTTTTTTTTGTGCTTAGTTTTGCAGCTGTTATAACTTATATTACCTAATACACATAATGTATTATATAACAATGAGAATTATTTGAAGCAACAAGAAGAGTTGGGTTAGAAATAAACGTGGAGAAAACAGAGTACACGATAGCTCAATGGACGTTTTTTCCGGAGAATGTACACAGTCATCTGGAACTGGGGGCATATAAATTTAACAGAGTACAAAAGTTCAAGTACCGAGGTACACTTATAACTCAGAATAATGAAATACAAGTGGAGATTAAAGCAAGAATACAGGCAAGCAATAGATGCTATTTTGGATTGAACAAGTTTCTGTTTAAGTCAAGAATGTTGTCCAAGAGCCTAAAGGTACAACTGTATAGAACTCTTATTCGGCCTGTGGTGATGTATGGATGTGAAATTTGGACGCTTCATAAGATACAACAGAATAACCTCTTAGTATTTGAACAAAAAATTCTGAGGTCGATTTTTAGCCCTTGCATAAATAGGAATACAGGAGAGTTAAAAACCAGACATAATGTGTCCATCAGGGAGCTATATCAGAAACCAAACGTAGTTGACGATATAATGAAGAGGCGGCTCTTTTGGGCTGGCCACGCATGGCGAAAGGAAAGCGCCTTTATACACAAGGTACTATGTGGCTCTCTAGAAGGTGTAAGACCACTTGGTAGACCAAGGTTGAGGTGGGAAGACCCGGTGTCGAAAGATGTGTAGCGGGTTGAACCGGATGCTGATTGGCAAGTCCCAGCGGAAGATAGGGAAAGATGGCATGGCATGTGTTTGTCAGTTTTGGTCTTAAAGGCCGTCAAATACGAAGAAGAAGAAGAAGAAAACCGTATCATCAGCAAAACTATAGATATTACCTTTAATAGTAACATTGAGAAGGCCATTAACATAAATATTGAACAATAATGGTCCTAAAATAGAACCTTTTTTGAAGAACCAATTGAAGTATTATTAACTTTACTAAATTCACCATTAACCCTTACTATCTGTGTTCTATCATTTAGATACGATTTGATTAAATTTAAAATATTTCCTCTTATCCCAGCATAGTACAGTTTTCTAATTAAAAGATTTAAATCCACAATATCAAAAGCTCTCTTAATATCAAGAAAAACACCAATTATATAATTACTTTTACAAATATCATTGGTAGACATTTTTTCTAGGAAACCATACTACCTACAAGAAAAAAATTATTAAATTGTTTTTCCATACAATTGTCTTCTACACTTGGTAAGATTTACATTAATGTATATATGTTTCTCATTAGACAATTTTGCATTGATATCAGAGAGAGTAAGTGACTTATTATATTTACAGCTTGCAATGATTTCTTCATAACCGATTGAGATTAGCTACCTACAATTTTTCTCTAGTCATTAATATCAAATTGAACACGATAAGCTTCTTCAACATTGATATTAGTACTTAGTTTATTTGCTATGGGTGCTTAATACTATTTCTCTACATGATTCATCAGGAGATGACGGTAATCCTATTATTTCTACTGTAGAATTTTAACATTTTTCTTCCATACAATCAAATCGATTCTTAAGTTCAGTTTAGTTAATTCTTAATTAAGTTTTTTGTTATTGTCAACGAGTTTTTTTATTTTCTTTGCAGATTTCTATCATTTCATTAAGAATTTTTGAGACTGTTAAATTTAAATCATCGAATTTTGAACTCATTAATTTTACAGTGTCGGCGAATACTTGAATAGAATTAGAAGACTGTGTAATTTTACTAGTTTTGTCATCAACGACCTAGTCACTTTTGCAAGTATTAGGTACATATCCATTTGGATCTTGAATTTTTTGATAATTTCTCATATGATGTTTCATTTAGGCCTGCACAATAAAAATGAAAACAGTTTTTACACTGAGAACAAACAATTTCATCATCATCAATAATATTATCATTGCACTTAAAACAATTAGTCATTTTCGTATTCAAAATTTAAACAAATAAGTACCCACCTATTACAATTGCAATTATAATTAACGATAGAACTCAGCAAAAACAACCTCGCGTGACTGCGGTTGATAAGAAACATTATACGTAATAAGTTAACGTGTATTTACTGTGTGTTCGTGACGCGTGCACATTTCTGTATTTCTTTATTATTTATTTTATTTATTATTTTATTATATTATTATAATATAGTACAGGGATGGGCCACATTCGGCCCGTCGTTACTTTTTATCGGGTCTGGACTGTTTTTCGACATTTTTATCATGAAAATTTTACTACAGTTGACTTCAAATATAGTAAAAGTATATAGGTCAATTATATCTTAGAGAAATTTTCAATAATAAAACATATATTAAATTTAGGTATTAGTTCTTATCATAGACATAAAATATTAATATTAATATTATATTAATGAATTTGTTCCATATAATAACAAAAAATACAACTTTATATCTGAGCCGCAATCATTTTGAGTTTCAAAATTTGGCCCTCTAGTTACTTTAAATTGCCCATCCTTGATACAGTAATACCTATAGTAAATAAAAATTCAGTATCATATTAACAGAAAATTGAAATAAAACAACTTGGAAGACCTCTTTAGTGAAATGAAAGATATACACTTAAATTTTAAGTGTAAAACTTATAAGAATTGGTTTTATTATTTTTTAATTTTTGTTTTTTGTAAAACTTATTTATATTTTTATTTTTCTATATATGGTATTATTTTGGGTTTGATAAATACCTTTTAAATTGGAATATAATCAATATTATATTTTCTAATACCACAAAAAGTATCTATAAATAGGTACATATAAATTAAAATAAATTGAAAATCGATTAAAAATGGATTTATCTGGTTGTTGCAGGTATATTAATATTATTACATCTAATAAAATTATATATAATTTTTAGACAACAAATGGCACCAAAAAAAGTTAGCGGTTACCAAAATCGTTAATGAAAACTCAAAAGGCTATTAGAAGTAGAAAAATGTCCTAAAATGTCTTCATTTTTCAAATTCAATACAAACGTACAGAACCCTAGTGTGACATCTGAAAGTGTATTAGAAGATAATTCTGATGAAATTGACGATTGTGATATAAACCCTAGTAATGAGGAAAATTCTAGTACCTACTAGTATTATTATAAATGATAATACATTCGAATGAAACCTTATCTGACCTAATCACTAGTTTAAAAAATTATAAAGATATAGCATTTTGGCCCGAAAAATTAACATCTACTGATGAAAATAATTTGATAATAACATGACCCACAATGTCCAGTGATTATATGAAGAAATTCAATTTTCCTAAAGATGATAATAACCGTAGTCTGTCGAAGGAATTTATGAGTCTATATTAAGTATTTTGAACATTTTTAAATTAGAATTGAGTGACTGTAGAGGTCAGGGATATGACAATGAGAGAAAATATGAAGGGAAAAACTAAAAGTATACAAGCAAGGATATTACGAGCAAATCCTCGAACTTTTTTTATGCCATGTGGTTGTCATTCACTGAACTTAGTGGTTGGAGAAAGTATTTCTTGTTCTATTGAGTCAAAGAACTTTTTTGAAATGATTCATAGAATTTATATGCTATTCTCTGCATCTACTGGGCATTGTCATATCTTAAAAAACATATTAAATCTTTAACTGTTAAGGCATTATGCAAGACTCGATGGGAATGTAGAATAGATAGTATTAACGCGATTAAAAATGAAATATTACAAATAATAGATGCTCTGGTAGAATTAACTGAATTAAATACTCTTAATGACTCGATTTTTATTTCTGAAGCTAATTCTCTTATTGAATAGATGCAAAAATTAGATTTTTTAGTTATATTGTGTATTTGCCAAGATGATTTATCAAAAATTAACTTAGTCAGTAAATCAATGCAAAGTTCAAAAATGGATATTAGAACCACGGTTTTACTTTTAGATAATTGCACAAAGTTTTTACAAGATTATAGACTAACTGGGTACACAGAAATTGTACATTTTGCTCAAAAATTAGCTTTAAAATTACAAGTTCCAGATACCCAAAATCCTGAATTATATTTCAAACATCGTGTATTTAATAACATACTAGACCAAGCAATATCTTCTATTTCTGAACGTTTTGAAAAAATTTAATAGAATTCATTAACACTTGGGGATTTTCGTTCAACTTTAAAGATAATAAAAGTCACGAAGATCTTTTAAAGTCATGTAAAGATCTACATTTTAAACATAGTGATCAGAATGAAAATAAAATAGAATGTGATTTAAATGATGTAGATTTGTGTAATGAAATTGAAATTTTAAAATCATTGTATCCAAAAAAAGACAGCTAATCAATGGAAATCTTATCATTTATTAATGATAATAAACTATAAGATACTTTATCTAACTTATGGGTCACTTTAAGAATTATGATGACAATTCCAGTAACAACTGTAAGCTGTGAGAGAAGTTTTAGCAAGTTAAAATTAATAAAAACGTACTTATCATCAACTATGACGGAAGAACCAACGTCTCAAAAATTTGGCATTAATATGAATCAGCATTGAAAATTGTATTGTTTCTAAATTGGACGTTAATGAAGCAATACAACTTTTTGAAAAAAATATTTAGAATAATTAAGAATAACTATATGTACTTAAAGAAACAATAATACATTTATTGATAATTATGTCTGAATAATTATTTTATCCGGAATTTTATAAATATAAATAGTTTCAAACAATATATGTAAAATAGTATTTAGTATATTAAATATTTTTTAAGGGCGCATTGCCGCATTATAAAAATTTGACCGGGGCTCAATAATATCTCGGGCTGGCCCTGTTAAGACCAAGACTGGCTTCTACTGAGCCAACAACACCAAGACCAAGACCAAGACTGACATGATCTTGGTCTTGTTTTGTGCATCACTAGCTATACAACATATATATACGTAGGGGTGGTGGCATAGAATACTTGTATATTTACAAAATGAACATTTTTACCGTTTTTTTTTTTTTTTTATCATAAATATAGCACATATTATCATACCTAATGCAAAAAGTAACTTTATTTTTATGTCATTTGTGAATTTACACTTCACTCATGGGCCGCCACAACAATAGCACACATTTCAGTAGGAAGTAAACTTTGCTGCCAGATTTCCAAATCCATATTTTTTCGTTTTTTATTGGACACCGATATTTTTATATTTATAAATATAATCCCCCCCCCCCCGTTCACTACACACACCCGTATTGTTACTTCATGTATAACAAGTTCGCAATGTATATTAATAATAATTGAAATGGCATCTTTTTTCCTTATTATTTACTGGGTGTGTTAAGTATTAAAAAAAAAAAAAAAGTACCCAATTTTAAAAATTTTTGATAGTTTGAGAATCTCTCCACGGCTTTACTAAACAATACAGTTAATAGGTACTTATATTCAGGGACTGATACCTTTCGGTTTTTTCGGTTCTGGTTCCGGTTCCGGTTCTCGGTTTTTTTTTTAAAGGTTCGGGTGCCGGTTCCGGTTTTTCAAAAATGAAGGGTTAGGGTTTCGGTTCCGGTTCCGGTTAATAACAGTATTTTTATCGGTTCCAAAAAATTATTTAAAATGCTTACTTTTGATAATATTGTGTAGTAGGTACGGCGAACTATATAATAATGACATGTATATTTTATTATAATAATATTAACAAAATAAATAATGTCTCCCTACTACAGTAAAATACTAAATTGTTGACGATCGCACTTTTATAATTATTACGATGAATAAAAACCAAATTATGATGGTACGCGGGGACCTTTTGGACGGCTCGGGAGGTACCCGAGAACACCTCCGAGAGCGAGAGATATTTTTATGTGCTATTATTTGTAATATATATTATTTTATTATTTTAGTGTTTGATTTTGTGTTTTATTTTTATAAAAATATTTTTATTTGATATGTGTGACGTACGTATTTTAAGTTTTTTTTTTTGGTATGTTTTCTATGATGAAAAGACTTAAATTTCCTTTTATTAAAATACAATTTTGAGTATCTACCATAGATAGGTACATATATATTTTTTTTCACGTGTGGGATATACGATATTCCAGTTTTATTTTTGTATGTTTTCTATGAAGAAAAAAAATCTACATTTCGGTGTTTTATAAATACGATTTTGAGTATTTTAGATAAATAAATATTTTTTTTTGACGTGTGCGAAATAGGTTTTTCTAGTTATATTGTATGTTTTCTATGAAGAAATAAATCTAAATTTCCGTTTATTAAAATACTGAGCGTTTTCTTGCGCGCATCATTGATTCACAGATTAACTTAGTTACTAACTAGTAACTACCGAGTAGTGGCGGTTCGTGTGTAAGGGTGACGGGGCGATTGCCTCCCTCTAAAATTGTAACCTTACTAATTACTTATTTACAAGTTAGATATTGATTTAAATATTAACAATCATTTATATTTACATTGTAATACATTTTCAAAATATTATTATCGAAAATAAAAATTGTTTTCCATTGTTATTAAAAACACTACGAGGTAATTGGAGTTTAAATATTATATATATATATATATATATAGGAATAGCACGGCTGAAGTAGGTAGGTAGTGGTAGTACCTATTATAAATCTGCGCGGTTATCGAGAATCCAACAGCATTCAGGGCTGGAGTGACGTTGACAATATGTAGCCCTTCATTACTAAAATATTATATATTATGATCAAAACTCAAAAACACAGGAAGGGGAATTCAATAATAATACGGCCGCCGGAGCGATACAAATAATCGCCCGACATACACGTGGACTGCGGAACAATACGGAATAAGTTAACGTGTATTTAGTATTTACCTTGTGTTCATGACGTATGCACATTTCTATATTTCTTTATTATTTATTCAATTTATTCTTTTATTCTAATATTCTAATACAGTAGATAAAAATTCAATATCATATAAATAAAAAATTTAAAACAACTTAGAAGACCTGTTTAGTGAAATGAAAGATAGACAGGTAGACGCTTAAACTTTGAGTATAAATCGTATAAGAATTAGTTTTATTATTTTATAATTTTTTTTTTTTGTAAAATGCAAAAAATGTCAATAGTCAATATTCAATAGTATCGAACCGAGATCAACTCGCTTTTAATCATCTCGTAAAACCATTAGAGTACGAAGCATATAATATTTGATGGAGGTACAGTATCATATATCAGATATAGGTCAATGTAGAATATAGTTAAGAGAGTTTTTATAATGAGCAATAAAATTAAATAATACTGAATTTTAATATTAATTATACATTAATATTTATTATATAAATTAATAAATACTAATTATATAAAGTGCCTTTTTTCAATTATCATTCATAATTTAATTCATTAATAAATAATCAACTATAGGTGGTAGGTAGGTACTACATTTTTCAAAATTTTACAGTATATTTTTAATTAAAAGAATAATTCATATTTTAAATAATTTGTGTAAAATGCTGTATTAAAAAAAAAAAAAAAAATTTATTATAAAATATACATGTCGATTATTAACCAATGAAAAAATTCAGTCAATTATTTTTAACTGATTGAAATATTCAGTCAATTATTAGTCGAATAATATTCTAAAATATCGAATGTTAATAGTCGAATTATCATTATCAATAGGTAGTCGAATGACTAGTTTGGAGCGACTATCGAATAATTGTGCCCATCACTATTAAAATTAGTACCTATATTATACCAAGATATCATAAATTTCTAATTTGATGTAATTTTAATATTTTATTTATATACTTGTAAGTTATACCATAGATTAAATATACTATAGATAAACAATACCAGTGTTAATATCGGACGCCCCTCATATTTCATGTTTGGATTTCAAAAATATTATTCTGGATTTCACTCACCAGTCGTACTAAATGTTGTATAAATTATGGAGAAGAAATATAAAAATGTAATTTCTGCCATGGAAAATTATCATTAACGGTCTTTATCACGTCTTTATCAAGATAGATATAATATCACAATAACAATTTTAAGAATTCAAAATAATAGTTTGTGACCAACAGAAAATATGTTTCCCTAACGTCAATAAATTAGTATGGAATCAATGAATACGTATTGTAATATAATTAATTAATTAACGTAGGTATTATGTATAAATAATTTACTGTAACAATATAGGTACTAAAATATATTACTACAATGTCATTATACAAAAAATAAAACATACGGTTTTCACAGGTAAACAATTTTAACAATAAATAATGTAATAATTTGGCCTAGGATACCTACTTAATAGTT
>JAIPRL010011553.1:0-13359 GCA_025469235.1 Pemphigus obesinymphae
CGCATTTCCATAATTGTAGGTTTCTGGATAAGTTTAGACAAAAAACATATCTTGGAAAAATTAAAGATGAGTTGTTAAACTGTGTTTCTACCAGATAGATTTAAAATTA
This sequence comes from Pemphigus obesinymphae, assembly GCA_025469235.1. Lineage (NCBI taxonomy): Eukaryota > Metazoa > Arthropoda > Insecta > Hemiptera > Aphididae > Pemphigus > Pemphigus obesinymphae. Next base: position 110 of record JAIPRL010011553.1, read on the forward strand.
AATCAATATAAAGATTTTTATGGTGGTTTCAAATTAATGAAAAAAATCATTATTTAATTATTTGTCATTTATTTAAAAAAAATTATTTAAAAAAATCATCTGGTAAAAACATAGAAAATATAATAACGAATTCAGATTTTTTTTCAAAATTAAAATTGAACAAGTTTAACACGGTCAATTTATGGAAATACCAAGACCATTTTAGCGCTTTAAAAAATCTACTGTCGAAGACCCTTAATTTCTTTTGTATTAGCTACGTATACAATGCAATTTTTTTTGATAAATTATAATTTATTTTAGTTATTTTTAAGGAAAAATACAACTTTAATTTAATATTTTACTGATCAAATAAATAAACATGTAACTACAAAATCACTTAGAATCACCTTCAAGTGTGGTGTACTTTTATTATGCGCTCGTGTAAAATATGTCGTATTATATTATTTTCATTATTTCATCTTCGGATTTAACTGCACGTATATATTATATCCTACCTCTCATATTACTACTTACACCTTCCAAAAGTATTGCTAAATAATACTGCAGTTTATACAATAATTAATGGGGGAAGAATCGCCTATGCCAACTTTATAGCTTTGACTAAAAATATATATAAATAATAATAATAAAATTGTATATAAAAGGTCGAAGTGTGTATAGGACAGTGGATAAAAACATGTCGACCCGAACACGATTATATACTCAAAAATGGATCGTCATAACGATATTTCACAGTGGTGGACCTTGATGTTATTTATTTTTTGGACCCCACGATAATACAGACTGGGATAATACGGACAGGGTGGGAAAAGGAGATAAATCGCCACTTTCCCCTTTCTCCGTCACTGGCGATATTAATTCGACATTAAAACCGTCCGATTAAGCGGTCATCAGTCATCGTTCTTTACCCTGCCAACCAACAGATTCAATAACAGTGTTGCATTTAACTGCTGGTACGCACGATTAATTATATTTTTGTCATAATATTATCCAGATATAATTGCTCGGCTATTCAAGGGCTAAGGTTATATGCGATGTTTATATATATATATATGATGGTAGTCCCTGATATGAATTTGTAATGTATGGATAATATGTGGAATATATGCCAATTTGTACTGGCATAATGTACTAATATAGTAAATGGTTATTACACATTAGTTGATAACTACGAACGCTTTTATATCCGATATATTTGTAGGCTAAATTCGTATTTTAGTTTTTGTATTTAAAATATTGTGGGTTATTGGTTGACCTTTTTTATGACCTATTGTAAAAAATAATGAAAATAATTATATTTAATATAATCTGTAATTTGTTGGAATAAATTAATTTTTAAGCAAAATATTTTAAATTTAAATGGTCGAATTATTTATATATATACACTTATAATAAACTTCAAATGTAATTTATCGAAAAAATGATTCCTAAAATTATTTTCATTATTTTTTTTTTTATATGTATAGTAGGTCAACATATTCAAAACTCAATCAATAACCCAACAATTTTTGAAATACGATACCCGATTTTGCTATACTTGGTGCGTTTCAGACAGAGACAAGAAATGGTCTTTAGTTAATTTTTAAGTTTTCAGGGTTTCGGAGTTTTAAATTTTTCTATTGAATTTCTCATCATTAATTTAGTATCGAAAAGTCGATGAACATCAATAAGTCGCATATTTACTGGTCGTATACAATAATATTAATTATATTATATGATAGTTAACTATTTAACTATAACTGTTTAAAACGGTTCTTTCCTTTAACTTTACCGACAAGTCTGTCTGCATTCTGTATGAATTTAAATCCATTACATTATTTTGGATTTAATTCTGAGAGGTCATAATCTCTGGACACGACGGACTGACGGACCGCAATTAATCACCTGACATCAAGATACCGCCCTTTTTTCTATGTTTATCTAAGCCACCAACCCTTTGAACAATCAATCATTCTAGCGTGTGTTCGACCCGTCCACACGAAATGTCCTGCTGACATCTGTGAGAAACATATACGGATCGATGCACGACGTCGATTAGCGTTCGATTCAAAAGACACGTGACCTAATCACAGGGCTCTGCCAGTCGAGGGTTGAAAACAACGGAAGATTATACATATATGTATCTTCGAATTTGATTGGCATATACAATGTTTTTGTCCTTAGAGGGTTATATGATGGACACGTGTTACATTTGGGTTCGACATGCTGGGCTTATTTTATTGAATAAAATATAGCTAGATATTTCAAAAGATATAATTATATAATAATTTATGATATACATTTGTGGCTCACATAAATACTTGAAAATTTGTTATATATATTTTACATGATATACACAATATATGTAGTGATTTCATTCAAATAGATTTAATAACTTTGTGGTAACCGAGTTTAATTTTTTTTTCACATTGATTGACCCCCCCCCCCCATTGATTGTTTGATCAAATAAATTAAAGAAAACTTTTGACCCATTCTCGTAGACAACATAATAATTAAGTTAATGGACTTTGCGTGTTTTAGATCATACTGTTTTTCTGATCTTTTTGAGAGCTAAGAGTGTCTTTAGCTGAAAGTATACAGATATACTAGTGACAGCACTATAATAGTGTATGCAGATAAAGAGTTGTATGCTAGTGATATTGTAATACGCGATATATTGCAGCTTGTCCACGTAAATGGCTATCACCAGCTTTCGTTGGTCTAATATTAAAGTCATATAAAAATATCAAGATTCAACGATTCCAAATAATACCGTAAAACATTCGCTAAACGAAACCCAAAGGTGTTTTAATGAATAATTATTTTTATCGTCCGTTTTGGCATTCATAATTTATTTCTAATATTTCAGAATTTTGTAATTGGTGTAGTAAAAAAAAAAAAAATCCAATAAAACCATATAATACAATATTCGTTTTAAACTTCTCTGTTACAACGTTCCGATATTTGATTAAACAATGTAAACGGCCAGACGTTGTTTTATATATATATATATATATATACCTATGTATAGAAGATTTTGTTATAATTACCACGGTATCGGTTACTATTAATGTAATGGTTAAACGATCGTAATTAACTATATTATCGCTTTGACCAATCATCGTCAATCCAGTTTCGTTGGCAATCGTATCGTGAACAACACGTCATGTACAGACATTTGTGTATTGTTGTCGATGACGATAGCAGCCATTATTCGTACTTAGATTTTACCTATTATCACGGTTGTATTGTATGTATATGTATATATAACCATGTCGGTATCTATAGCGTGTAAATAAAAAGCACGGTGTGGCAAGTCCCTTATCGGAGTCTCTCATAATGATAATGTATATAGTAGGTATATAGGAACGAAAAAAAAAATATATATATACTCGTATATAATATTATATATATATGAAAAAAACATCGTTCATATTTTGATGTGTTTATATTCGATGTTTGTCCGATGGAGGGGAGCTTATTGTTGATACACCTGCGACGTGTACGTACGAAATGTCATCGACGACGACGGTTGCGACGCGACAATACTCCTCCCGGGGCGTAACCGGTTTCGTCACCGTCGCCATAGAGTCCGTTGAACTCGGCGCGTATGAAGAGGTGGCGGTGGCGCATTGGCTGTTGACTGGCCGCGCGCGGTTCAAGGACAACCTGCGATATTGTTCCAAACGGTAGCAGCTAGAAAAAACGACGACGATAACGACGGACGGACGATGACGGGGCAACTGTGACTTGGCGGCGATCGTGAAAACGTCTCGCAGGGTAGGGTTGCTCCGGTCGATATAATATATATATATATATATACACCTTACAAGCCCATACGAATAATATTCGTCAACACTCGATGTGTTCATAAATAAATTATCATACGATGAACGTTTCCGTCTACCCGATCATAATAGGCACTGTTTCTCCATCGTTGTTATGATTACTTTATTTTCCTATAGTTAGGTAGGTAGGTAGGTAGGTAGGTTAGGTTTCTTGTGATATATACCGTGTACCCTGTAGCCATACCCATACCGTAAACGCGTCAGAGTTGTTAATCATCGCGTCTGACGTCATAAAATATAATCCGTGGTACGGGAAAAATTGACGGGAAAAATTACACGGTTATTATATCTATGAACAATTTAAACGCTAATGTATATATTATTATACATTTAAAATTTTTTGTTTTTTTTTTTTCAAAAGTTTTCCCGTTCCAATAATACGAACGATACGCTGTGTTTTTATCAAGGTAACTGATGGTTTTCAGCTATAAAAACACGTCAACGCAAAACTGTTAAAATGGACTCTTAAAGTGATTTTAAGAGTTAAAATACTCATTATCAAATCGATAGAGGACAATACATTTTGGAGTGAAACTAATTTGGAATTTTTAATATATTGCTTCAAAAAAAAGTTATTAAAGCTTAACTAAGTAGAAAAAAAATTAACTTTTTAAAACTATAATCACTTTTTTTAAAGTAATAAATAAAAAATTCCCAAATGAGGTTCACTTCAAAATTTCGTTCATCGATATAATAATAAGTGTTCTTACTCTAAAATTACTTAAAAAAAAAACCATTTTAACACTTATATAATATAATATTATATTATGTTAATATAATATGCATAAATATGTTTTTTTTTTTTTAAATAAATATCGCTATTACACAATGGGACCAATTTTAACATATTCTTGAATTGTATTTAAATTTTAAATTTTAAAATTGTTGTATATCTAAAAATGTCTTAAAAATAAGTGTGTAGCATCCTCTAAATATTTATTTATACGTCGAATGTTCTCGGTCTCTTCTGACACGTAATTAAAAGTCCATGTACCTATATGTATATATTTTTATTATTGTATATTATAGTCTCTCGGGTGAAGTATAATAGTGTCTAACGAGAGAAAATTCAAAACGTCTAACAGTATTATTGAGGATTGAATAAATTAGTGGGCTACAGGTAACCCGCGCAATAGATTACCGCGAAGCTTTTCCTCATACCGACTCGTTTACATTTCAACTGTCGGCAAAACATGATGCACAGTGCATATATATAACGACTAAATGAAAACAGTGCCTAAACATAGGTATATATCGTGTGATAATCCTAATGATATTTTCATTTCGATGGCCAGGTATAACTTGCATATAGCGCTGGAACTTGGAAAGTTTTTGTAGACTTTTTGGGAACAATCCAACGAACTTTGAAGCCAAAAATGGAGTTTTGGCTAACTAGATAAGTAATTATTAATATTATGATTCATTATAATACTGATGGTTTTTTTAATCAGTATAATATCCACATTGACTACTGCACACTAAACTCCATTATTAGATTCCAACCATAGAAATATAACCTAGTTTGTCGACACCAAATTTTGATATTGGGTTTAGTGTAAAATGAATAGGGGGTCCCATTATGAATAAAATATTAGACTTCCTATACATGTAAACCGTCGAAAAAAGTACAAGGGTTCTTTATAAATATATACGGTTTAGAAATAGGACTCGGTAAAAAATATTTACGTCATTCATGTTGACATTTTAAATGTGAATCTTTATAAAAAAACAATAAAAAAAATACAATACGCACTGTAAGGGGAACCACTCGTTAAAATTGAACGTTCATCGTTAGTAATACAAATATGATAATATATTCTCAACAAAAACAAAAATTGTGGCGAGCTCCTTAATGAATATAAAATGTTTGTGTATTTTGACAAGTTGACCAACTAAGAAATATATCCAATGGAATCAAACAGCTTAATGACGTTCTCCATATAACGAGCGTTCATAAAGGCAACGGTTTCGTAATTTATTATTTTTCACGATATTTGGATAAACTAAAACCATAACATTAAAATTATTTAGGCGTATAACTAGATTAGACTTAACTAGAAAAATAAAATATTGAAATAATATTCTTTGTTTTTCATATATAAAAAAACAAAATAGTACAAATCCGTTTGAAACACTAGATGTAAAATTGAGGGCTAGTGTTATATTCATTTTTGAACCTATAATGACTAATCGACAGAATAATAGAACAATCAAATAATTCCGTTATCGGACTTAAATCTGTAATCGTAGTTTAATTATTTGTAGACTATTATGAGATTTTTGAAAAAAAAAAAAAAGAACAATGAAACTTAATGAGTGAACTGTAAAAATAATATACTCTCAAAAAGTCAGAATACCGTAAATTGCTCTTAATTTGTGAGCACAAAATGCAGGGATTTCCTTCCGGGCTTACCCACCTCTGGATGATTTATAGAAACAGTTTTGGATCTATTCTATAGGGTTCAATTAAAAGATATTATACTATAATTAGGTTTTTCTAGTTAAGTTAAGAGCAAAGAATATTTTATAATACTTAAAATATACTTTCTGTACGTATATGAATATTATACAATAATTTTATTTCTATTTTGTGAAATTTTCTTTGCGTTTATTAAAAATAGATTAAAGTTTAAACCATAGCATAACTTGAATGTCCAAAATTAAAGGCGCGGTTTCCTGTTTTGACATAAATGTCAATCAATTACGTTTTTACCCTTTGATGATTTAAACAGCCTGTAGAATAAACAAAACTGGAATTTTTTCGTTGTTAATATTTTATTTTCATTCTTCTTTTGAATATAATATGTCATGACATATAGATATTTAGTGTCTCGATAAATAAAAAAAAATGGAGACTACAAAGTTGTGTTTCTATATTGTCATATATAGCTTCTTTCATTTGTTAGGTACCCTATTTTCTTGGCCGTATTCTTAATATCTTATAATTTAAATATAGTGAACTTCTAGCAACTTTGGGTATTAAGTTATTAACAATATTTTTGCAACAAGAAATATAATTAAATATATTGAACAAATAAATGAGAAAATTTCACCTATATAGTTTTAGTTTTCCTGTTATAAGTACATAAGTTATAATCGTATTAGTATTATATACCTATATAATCGATATTTTTATTAAAATTAAACTATTATTTCATTAATTGTTCAAATCGATTTCCACGTCAAAACTATAAAAGTTATAATATAATTCCCACGAAAAGGAATGGGAAGAGGGATTCATCAGAAGGACAAGCTCTAAAGGTTATGTTCGTTAAAGTGTATTATTCTGACTGAATGGATGACGACGACGATACAGTAGAAAACACCCGTATTAGTGCGATAAAAGTTCGTTTTATTTCACTCCTCAAATTAATTTTAGATGGTATTATAATATATTTAGATAGCCTTTGAATTACAAGTTGAAAAAAAAAACGAAAATCTCAATATATTAAATTTGTATCGGTATTACCTAGGTATATAGAAACTTTTACAAGTAAAACAAAACTTCAAACGCATAACAAAATAACTAACAAATTAAAATCAACCTACTCAATGAACTGTAGAACGTGGAAGATATAAATCTCCATAGTTATGAACGATTTCAATTGAGTTTAGATGTATAATTTTTCTTAACAACCCAAAACAATTCATCTGCAGATGTCACAAATAAATTTCATAATAATCTGCTTGGAAAAAATAGATTATATTAATTTATTGTCAAAATAATAGGTTTGTTTACTAGCCGAAAAATGCAAAACACGATAAAGTTTAAACTTTTAATTTCTCTTCACACATTTTTTTTTCTATATATCGTGTTACCGTGTTGCTCTATAAATTTGTTGTTTCATTTTTTCATTTATCTGTTATTTACATTGTCATTTGGTAAATTATTATTGACGGGTACCTTTAATACAATTAGCATTATCCACGTAATATTAATTTGAATTTTTCATTAAAAATGCCGGTATAAATAAAGTTTATTTTCCTTATGTACAATATTTCATTTGTGTCAATCCCAATACAAAAATTACGGGAAAACATTTTAAATTTATTCAATACTATAAGGACTAACGATGTTAATGCAATATTTATGCAACATTTCTATGTTTTTGATAAAAGAAATAAAATGGAACATGATAAATTTTATAGTAATACTTTTCTCTAAAATTTTCAACAAGAAAATATAATTTATATATGAGTACATTACACATTTAAAAAACATATGTTACCTTTTCAACCGTTTTTTATAAAATATTAATTTTAGCCCATTTATTATGTTTTTATTTTTTAAAAAGTACTTGTACTTACTTAAAACTATTTTTACGATTTTACAAAATATGCGAATTGTGTTAATATCTATGAATAGTAAAAAAGAAACACCTCAAGGCACTTTTAAAAGGGGAATTGTAAAGAATACATTAGGAGAATAATCAGTAAAAAGTTGCTTCTTTATCTGTGCCCATAAATATAAAATGTGTTTCACTAAATGCGTTGAATTGACACACGAAATTCGTGACTAAAAACTAAATGATTCAAAAGTGAAGCGATGTGTAAAGGTGGATTAGTAATTTTAACAATTAACGAATTATTATTGTTTTTTATTATTATTAACATTCGTTGAGTCTATTTATATAGTTTAATGTTCATAAAATTACAATCGATTAGGTACGTCTTTGTATACATATTTCAAATCATTCTCATTATGTGGAATGTTTTCTTTATAATATTTAAAATACCTATAGGTTATTACTATTATTAGAATGACATTTGATAAAACATACGATCTAATGGTATATGCATTATGTAATAATTATAATGCATGTAATTATTGTATAATGTATCTATATATTATACTTTATAAACATATTACATCGAATATTGTATTAATAACAATGTATTATTATTATTAAAAACATTTCTAATATAAAATAAATAATCACCTATTTCAATTTTGTCTGAATAAAAGGTATTCGACAGCACTTTAATATGTAACTTTTTAGCAATAATTTAGCTAATCATTACTCAAGCGTTGTTTTTTATGCAGTTTGATAAAATAATTTAAATATAATTCTATGAATTGGGCCATAAAGGGCTAATGTCACTTTTTTGCTTTCAAAATTGAAAATTATTTAACTTATTGAAAAATATAATATTTACAAAGTTTTTAATTGCAAATAATTTTTATAACAATTCATTTGTAAATTAGGTAAGTATATAATTATACATAATATTTTATATGAAACTAAAAAAATGATGCTTAACTCCAATTGTATGTATATATTATTATCTTATGAAAAATAAAATACATTTCAATATGTGATTTATGACATAACCTGAAGGTACATTTTGAATATGATTATTTAGTTTATTATTATTATTTAGTTTCGATGAAGGGTTTATTTAAACCAGGATAACCCTGTATTTTTACAGTTGGCAAAAGCTGCTAATACTTCTTATATACTCTTGTAATTGTTTCTCTCTTTTATACACATATCATAGTCTTGTTCTAAATTCCTCACATACACGGTAAATTGCACTATTGTTCCATGGATTTTGTCTTGGAATTTCGAAGGCTATGTATTCAATTACGGCATGAAGTTGGTTTGTTCGGTAAAAGATTTTTTTCCTCTTAGCACTCCTTTTCTTTCTTTTATCCTTTTCTTGTTTTTATGTTATTCCATACAAAAAGGTCAACGTAGGATTTATATGGCTCCTTTCCTCATCCACACCGCACATATAAAACCCGTACTTAACCCCTCTATATATACTATATACAGATATAGACGTTTATTGTAATTTAGAATTTTCGTGATAAGGTCTTTCAAAAACCGTCTGTCGATCAAACTAATGTTTACAAAACGTGTAAAGAGGCTTTTGAATTAATAATTTCATGTGTGAAGTATAAGTTTGGTTAATCCTGTGTACATGTAAATATAGAATGACTGTCATTAGCGGAGGGGAAAAAACAGTTTTTTATTGTGGCTAATTTCTATGGACGATTGCATTAGCATTAAGAGTTACGAGGGGGTGAAGTGAGAGGAGTAAATTAGTTTTTGACGTGTTCCTTTTCCCATATTGGATAAGACACGAGTAAACGCCTTCCACGTCAATCAAATTGCAGGATCCCGTTTAAATGCGATTAAAAGTTTAAATTGTTAACGTGATGCCACGATTTTATAAGAGAAACTCTGCTATTGATTTGTTTACTCTCTTCCGATAAGTATTATTTATAAAAAATATTTCTTTTATTTGTCATTCAAATTCCAATAATCGTATTAAGCTACAAAATCACGCGTGGCCAAGTCCCAAAGTATTCGAGTAGAAAATCTGGTTATACGATTGAAATATTCCATTTATATATCGTATATTTTACAACCTATATAATATATATATATATATATGTGTGCATTTGAGAACATTCATGATAGAAACACTTATATAAGTATAATACTATACACATAAAATGTAATATATTATATTCTTTTTATTTTTGAATTTAAAGAAAAACGATTACATTTCAGTATATGTTTATCAAACGAACACTGCACATTCAAAGAATAGAATCATGATATATGAACACGCATTATTATTTAATGTACGTTGCGCGTTTGTTTTTAAAACTTGCACATATCTCTGATTATACGTATATATATATTATTCGGTTAATAATTCTTATAAAAGTATATTTTTTAAAATTAAAGAGTTCAAACTTTAAAGTGTATCTACTTAAAATATTTATATCGATTTATTAGAAACAAAATCAGTATACCTATATGAAGCATTACATGTATAATTGAATTTGTTTGAAATTGGTTTACTAACAGTTTTATCAACTATTACTAATTCCAGAGAAAATTTTCCTTTTTCTTTTTTAATGTCTATTTAAATAATAAATATATAGGCACCTACCAAGTTATATTTATACATTAATTGAACATCAAAAAATACGATCCAACTCACGGTACAGCAACTAACCGAAGAAAAATTACCCGTTATATATAATGAAACCATTGAAAAAAAGATCGATATTGGGGTATTTTTTCTCATATTGGTAGAATAATATTTTAAATTATCGGTGAAAGAAATGTTTTGTACAAGTGTTATAATTTTAAAAACAATTAGTACCTAAGTATGTAATTTTCGTTGCTATCTGTGTTTTTTGTTTCATGGAAAATTAGTGTTATAGCTTATGGATATTTTTGTGTAGATGGGCGTATTTTATTTATATTTTCTGTTAGTTTTTTAAAATTTTATATGCAATAATTAAGATAATTCAAGTGGAATATTCTCAATATTTTGTCGTATGACTTTTGACTAGCAATATTGAATAATATCCATTAAAATTGTCCAGCATTCCAATCAATTATTATATAATATATTAATGTTAATTGACTTATGCCAAAACTTATTAGTTTATTATTGTGATATTTCTGAATACTACACTAGTGTTCCCCGTTCCAATAATATTATAGATGAAATATACATATAATGGGTATTTCAGTTTGTAATAGTGATTAGTCTGTAAACACAATTAACTAATAATATATTATGTATAAGCAATTTATGCAATTACACAATTACACATGTATTCATATTTTATCACTTACAAAATAAACATATTATTGTTATAAAAGTTATTAACGGTCAACGGGTTCATTTTTAAAAGATTTTAAATTAATTTACATAGTAATTCGGTTACAAAAATACAACTATTTATAGTTTTGAACCAGTCTTTCCATCCATACGTTTTTCGAATTAAATACCATTACAATATTATACAACTAGGTGTATAATCATTATATAATATACATGTTGTCATCTTCAGCGCATACCAAAAACTGTTGAAATACCTACCTATGCGCAAAATAAAAGTGAATAATATTGTGACTACTTCGGGTATATAATATAATAATTATAAATAGTCACAAGTACTCATATATAATATATTAATAGGTGTATAATATATAAATGTATACAATTGTATAATATACAAATAATATTATATTATGTAGTTGACATTTTTTTGCTTATATTCATTATTTTCAAATTTGTTTATTGCGGTTCGGCTATTCAAAAATTCATACGATGGTCGTGGGAACGTTTTACGCCTAAAACTATTTTGCCGTCATATGTGTAAAACGACAAAAGAAATAATAAATAAGTTTTTTTTTGTACATTTTTCATGTTTTTATTTGTAATTTTACGGTCTGCGGGACACACTTATGTGTTCATTTCATTAAAAGAGTTTATGGCCTCCCCCCATTCAGCCTTAGAAATAGCTAGTATATATTATTGTTTACGCTATATAAAATTGTGGTAAGAGAAGATGCATCAGATTTAGTTTTTCATCGACCTATTGTTGAAGACCCAATAGAAATATACCTTTATCATGACTCGGGCCAGTGTACCACTACAATAATTAAATAAACATACAAATAAATCGATTATTGGTAGAGTCAAAACGGAAATATAAATTTAAAGTTTAAGGAAACCTTTTAACGTGTTAATAAAACGTTTATAGTGTTGACAAGGGGAAAGTGATGAAGCATAATTAAAACTTCCTAATTAAATTATTTAACATAAAATACATACAGTGTATTTTAAAAGATTGTAATATACAATCAGGGGCGAAACTGACTGGGGAGGAGGTGGAAACTTGCCACTAAAGTTGTTTAGTCGGCCAAATTGATTGTCAGTCTGCTCAATTGTTAATAAGGTTGTCAGGAATGATGATGATGAGGAATTGATGACTTTTTTTTTTTTTTATGAAAGAAGCATTTGTCGATATTTAGGAGGAAAACTATAAATTAACTCTACAGTCGGTTGATTGTGAGTCAGTCGGTTAAAACGTGACCTTTTTTTTTTAAAATTTATTTCGCCGCGGTCATCTTTGTTTGCTAATCTATCGTCATTTAAAATAGAACTCGAATTCCACGCTGGAAAATCGGTACAAAATAAATATATATATGTATTCTTGGTCCGATTTTCTTTTTTAATATTATTCATTTATAATATGATAAAAAATAAATTAACTGTATTCCGATTAGTCGCGCGCTGCCCGCGGTCGAATCGCCGCTCACAGCGGTTGGCGGCCCGCACGTGAGACGTCGATTCTTGTGTGAATTTGTTGAATTTTAGACGGAACGTCCCGTATTCCCGTGTATGGCTGTACACATGATGGTGCCCGCAGATCGTAGGACCCAATCTTGTTGTAAAAACGATACCTATATGGTACTCGTATTATATAATATAGCACATACTATATTATACTATATGTGAACGTAATGTACGATTATTAATTCAGGGAGTCAAAACGGGTTAAAATTTTTCGGGTTTCGGGTTACGGATTTAAACCGGTTAAAATTTTTCCGGGTTTCTGATACGTGGTTAAAAAACGGTTTTAATTTTTTCCGGGTTCCGGGT
>JAIPRL010011554.1:0-13359 GCA_025469235.1 Pemphigus obesinymphae
AGTGTTATATCTCAAAAACAAGAGCTGATAGTCAAAAACGAATGCCATATTTGTTTTCAGCAGGTAAAATAAATATAAAATCAGTTAAAAAAACCCCGGCACCAAAATATGTGTTGACCAGTGTAATAATAGCTGTATATTATGTGTGTACCAAAAATGAAAATGGGGGGGGGGGGAAAAAAACAAGTACATTTTTAAACCTATACCCTCCCTTATCGTAACAAAAAAAAAACCCCACCCTTTGCCGGGATGGACGATGGTCGACGTTGTAAACCGTAGTGTTAGGTGCTATATTATATTATAATACCTATGTGTTTTCCATAACCCGGTGGGCCATTTTTTTTTTACCTTAGCACTCGCAACTATTTCTAATTTCATCCGCCAGAAAAAAACTGAATATTTGAAATTATAACGTCATTAGAAGGTCGACTTATTAGGGGCGTGTGCGTCTTTATAATGAAAATATTTTTTGAAACGGAACACGTTGAAAATACTAATTAGGTATATACATTATATTATAATGTGTGCATTTATAATCCATAATGTATAATTATAATATTGTGGTTCATATCAAAGTGACAAAACATTATCTAATTGTACATTAATATGTATTCGGTCAAACCATCAAATATAAATAATCAAATCGTGAAAAATAATAAAATATTTATATTAAATCAGTGATATATATTAGAAAAAAGCGTACAATTTCATGTACTTAACACTATTGTTAAGTACACTAGGACATGCAACAAAATATAATAGGTACTGCCTACAAAAAAAGTACGTCTGGTCACTATAAATTTTTTTGCACCTAAAAGTATAGGGTACTTTTTTCGAAGTTCAAAACAACCTGAGTACCTGTTGTACATGTCGATTGTCGGTATACTATTTTGTCGGTATTCGTCAATTATTGTGACGAATATTTTAGACTATTTGCTTACAGGTAGTGTATACCTGTAGTTGTATGCTGTGTACTAGATACCGTACCACTCTTTCCAAAAATCATTTTTTCCATTCAACACTTTTTTTTTCCAATGTTCAAACTTTACTTGGTAACACTTGGTGTGGTCAAAAATAACTAAACCCAAAACGCATTTACTTTGTCCTGTTACCTACCCGACGTGATTTTTCGTATTAAATCGGCGGATATTTTTGAATTAAACTGCCCGAGTGACCCGGCCTGGTTTATAGGTGCAACCGAAAAAAGTACGCTTAAACCGTATTTGATTTAATTGCGGCGCAATTGATGTATACCCTAATATGTTACCCATATCACGACTACCAAGGACCTTATCAAAACCTTTCTCAGAGGGATCTTATGGGAGCTAGGCCTCATTCTCCAGGCCCAGGTATGGATGTCTATAATACTGGTATACACTGAAGTTTATTTTATGCAGTATAATCTTAGTTATATTTCGTACCTACCTAATATATAGCTATAATTTGCAGCAATATAAAAATATATTTTTTATATATGTACAAATTATAGTTTTTGAAAACATTATCAATATTTGTGTATGATGAATGAATTAAAAAAATAAAATAAGCTTAAATATTTGTGACTGTTATTATATTATGAATTATTATAAACCCAAATCAAAATGTTTAAAATAATTCATAAGTTAAAAATACTTAAAATACTATTTATATAATTCACATTTAATTTAATCGAATTTTTCCGATTCTGAGCGGAGCAAGGTATTTCTATTTACAATATGATGTTTATTTGTGTTTCTGAATACAACTTTTCGGGTAGAAGCCAGGATTCGGGGGCGGATAGGTCCACAGGGATACCGGAATTTTCTTAAATCATATTTTAAAATGTATTTGACGAGCGAAGTGCAGCTTCCATCCCTTAGCGACTAGCTTTTTTTATATAGTTTTTAGTAGTAATAAATGTATAGTATTGACTATTGACAATTGATCTTTTTTAGGGAGGAGTGACGTAACAATTGCCCTCCTTCTTGAAGTTTTTCCTCATCATTATTTAAGGAGTATAAGATTGAGTATGAAGGATGTTTAGCCCACCTATCCTCTAAAATGCGTCTATATTTTCGATAGGATAGGGTAAATACTAAATATACCGTATATCTTCTTATTTATAAGTATTGATAACATACTTACAAGAGTAAGTATGTTATGTAAGTATACTTACAACAATCCAGATAATATTTTAATTATATACATTAGGGTTATATAAACTGAACTTAAAAAAAAAAAAAAAAATTCTTAATATGTATTTAAAAATCCACTTCGTGTTAGTTGTGTAATGTATTAAAGAACTTATCCAGAACATACGTATGTAAATACCTACTAAAAAGTACAAATTGCCTCTAAAAATCTAATCGTATTGTCGAAATGTTAAACTAACTAATTACTAAGTGATACTAATAATAAGTACCAAAGTATATAACTTATAAGTGTGATGTTCAATATCGTAGTTACATATTATACAATAGGTATAATATACTATATACAGTATATTATTTTCTTGATAGTTCGTTCTATTTACTCGTTGTATTGCATTATCTAGTCAAGCTGAAGCACCATATCACAATATACTATTGAATTTTCTATACATTTTAAATATTTAGACCAACATAATAATAAACATAATTTTTCAGGGAGAATAATATTTGTGTCGTAGCTCGTAGAGGTATACTTTATTGTGAATAATTGTTATTTATTTGAATACGAATTTTATGATGCTATACGAGTATAATATATCATCATCATTACTGCATCCGAATTGTTTATCTTATTATATGCTATTTAAAATATTAATATATTGTATAATATGACAATAATTGAATAATCGTGTATTGAGAATGACGATTTTCGGTGAATAAGAACATTGATGTTTTTTTTTTTTTTACAAATTTAAACTATACCTAATTCAATCGTATTTTATATTAGTACGCGTAATGTGACGTGTATTGTGTAAATAATAAGCAATATCAATATGTATATTTTATCTTTATATTTTGTTCTCGTTTACGTGAAATTGTTTATTGAAAAATTAAAAAAAAATGTTACATACATTAGGGTATGTTAATGTTTTATTTGTAAATTGTTTTCGTTTAAATTAAAAAAGAAATCAAATTTCAATAAGAATGAGAATAACTAATATATAAATTATTATAATATTTGTGTATATATACATAATATGAGATGTGTATACCAGGAAAATAAAAATAGTAGCTTATAGTAAAATTTGATAAAAATATTTAATTGATCATTATAATTTATATTTACAAATTAAACATGAATATTATTATATAGATAAATATGTATGACTAATGTCTAATATATACGAGGACGTAATATTAAATTACAATACTGTATATAGTTACTCTAGTAATCTCTAGTTTAGTTATTATTACTCTCAAAGTACCTAATGCCTTAATGATATATATAATATATATATATATATATGTATACTGTATAGACTATATAGTATAGGCACTTTTAGATTATAACTATATAATATTATAATAATGTCCTATATAAGTAATGATACGCATGCACTTAGGGTAGTATAATAAATTATCGTGAACAGCATATTTAATACTCAAATCTCAGGTTAAATAAACCAAAATGGCTTGACCGAATTACCAAAATTGTATATCTACACAAATTTTAAAATAATTTAATGCATTTAACATTAAAATGTATACATTTTTAATTTTATAAATTCTGTTTTGTTTACATTTGAAAATAGCAAGGTCACTCTGGAGAATCGTATATGCAGTGACCGTATGTATACCTACATATTATGTATCTATAGTAGGTACGTACATGGCGTACCTAGCTGTGACAATCATTAACAACCGAATCTGCTGTGACTGGACATTGGATTACTATATTATGATAATTCAAAATTAACGTATAGCCTATAGGCTTATAATACAGAAATTCTATGGATCATTCATTCCAAAACAAATGCATAAAATTAAATGCGTGTTCCGTTTCCCAATAACGGAGTTGACGATTTAACCTATTTCGTACATATACGTATTATTATATTGCAATCTATCGAAAAAACACGATTTCCTGTCATTATTTTTTTTTTCAATCTAATCCATACAGTTTCTATTTTAATAGGAAAACGGATATACACTCCTACAATAATCAGCACGATAATGTATGGATTGTCACATTTAAATTATATTATATAATATGCGTAGTTAGATCTATAGATTTGTGGTGTGACAATAATATGTTTATTGAATTTTCCTAATATTGGTGGAATAAATTGACACTTTTCAGTATAATTTTGTGTATTATAGCATATGTACGTCTTATAATGCAGTACAAGCAACAAAAATTCTATGAATAGGTATATGATGAAAATTGAATTTCACCGGATGATGAAAATACTATATTATAGTG
This sequence comes from Pemphigus obesinymphae, assembly GCA_025469235.1. Lineage (NCBI taxonomy): Eukaryota > Metazoa > Arthropoda > Insecta > Hemiptera > Aphididae > Pemphigus > Pemphigus obesinymphae. Next base: position 4,393 of record JAIPRL010011554.1, read on the forward strand.
TTATATATATATATATATATATATATGTATATATGAATTATAAACGTTTTATAGATTCGGCGGGGAGTTATTTCGTTTTGCGTTTGTTTTTCGGTATAAGTACTAATTGTTTGCAGGTTATTTCAGAATTGTATTCAATTATTTTTCAAAAATTCCATTTGTTAAATAATTCTTGGTTAGCCTTATTGGAAACTGTGATGTTTTAAAGAAGCCATTTTTGAATTCGTATAGGTAGTATAGTTTTAAAAACTTGGATCAAGAACGACAAAAAGTGTAATGTATGGCGCACCAGTTTTTTGAGTAAACCAGACTCCAATCAGAATCCTTTTTTGAATGTAATGATTTATTGTTACTTTTAGATGTCAAATGATAACATAAAAAAGAATAACATATTTTATAATTTATATATCCAATAGGTAAATGGTATAATATTATTGGCTTGTGCCGAGGTGAAAAAAAAGAGAGACTAGTGTCCAACACAGTTTCTGTATATTATCCTTTTCTGTATTAAATATTAATAATTGTACACGAATGTCACGAATTTATATATACCTTTATTTTTAAATTTGTATGCTATAGGTAAACTATATTTTAATTATAGTTTAGTATTTTTTATTTCTAACTGATAACAATTGATTTTGTATAGTGTTTTATATGTAGTTAACATTTTATTCTTTAAAAAATGCTATATGCAGACGAGTAGGTACATATATACGAGTATATATAGAGCTGGTAGTTTGTCTAATTATTGAGTTATAAACGATAATGTTGACGGAGTCTTCTGCTCTCAAGAAAATCTTCTTGAAATTTTTTCGTAATTTATATCCGTTATACTGACGTTAATTGTGTCACCGTAGTTTTCAAATAAAATGTTCACAACTAATTAAATCGAATAATATTTATATAAAACACTGGCTTAATTATAAAATCTTAAAAGCAGGTATCTATAAACGTAGTAAGTATACCTATATACTTATTATATATATATATATATATAATAGGTAGTGGAAACATGAAAATATGTAGATATTGTAATTATAAATTGAGATTTTAGACTCATTAAATATTATATAAAAAAATTTTTTTAACAAATTAATCCGTTCGTGATTTTTGAAACCAGCTAATTTGAATAATATGTAGTATATAAAGTATATATGTATATAGTAGATATATATATATAGTTCCTATACGGTGTTATTTTTCAATGATACAAATTAGAAGCTTGTATACATTATATATATATATATATATATATGTGTGTGTGTGTGTCTATATAGTAACGTATAGCTGTTAATAACTTCGAAGGATTCACAAGAATAGTAATATATCGTTTATGAGTCACATCACACATTTACAAATAACCCATCGCAACGCATACTATACTACAAATCACTCGATTAGGTATAGCGTTTGCTCGTACATAATATAGTCGAATACCTACTTGTTTATGAGTAACACGACACACTGACGTAATTACTACGCGACGTCATACTATTAATATGTGTGTCATGTTAAGTTGAATGGAATCGTTAGTTATATATACTTGTTTTTTATTTTATTTTTTTTTTTTTTATACGGTTCTATAATAATTTTAATTCGATAACATTTTTTCGATGGGAATTTTAAACAATTTTTTTTCCCGTAATAACACGACTGCTGCAGTGTCAACGCAAGGATGGGGGGAGGATGAAGAGTGCCCTTGCACCAGGCCCCGCGCTTACAAGAGGGTCCCACAAATTATTTTAGAAAATAAATGATTTTTCGAGAAGTTTTTGAAAAGTTTAGAAAATACATTTTTCGTTTGTTTTCGCTTATTTACCCTTTTCGAAATGGAATCGATATTTACTCTATGGTGGGCCCTGTGGAAATAGTGAAAGTTATTTTGTTGCTTATTTACCTTTTTTTTTTTTTTTTCACTTGTCTTGTATCAAGCCTCTCAAAAAATATCTCTTGCACTAGGCCCCGACGATTCTCGCGCTAGCACTGCACGACTGCAGTGTACTCGTTGCAATCGGGATACCTATACGGAGGTTGCAGGATGTCGAGAATACTCGTATCGCTTCGCTTGCCTCCGCGTGTATATAATAGTCAATAGAAAGTGCGTCTTTATATATAAAGTCTTTATAGATAACATTGCAAAATAAATGTAATAAAATAAATTTGATTTTAAGATGAAATAAGATTTCTTTTTTATTTAGTATTTTTAATTTTTTTTCAAATTTTAAGTGTTGACAAAATTGTGTTTACACCATATACGATAGAAATAATATTTTAATTTTCTATAGTTTGTACTACTTTATAGACAAATAATTTATTGAATAATATGTGTATATATTAGTATAATATATCGTCAGCTTAGTCCGTATAAAAATCATAACTCCAATAAGTCGATATCATGTTTATTTATTTATTTTTTTTTATATCTAATACAAATATGTAGTAATTAGCTGAGTATCATAATATAATATATTATAATATACACAATAATCATGTATATATTAGGAGTAGGTACACACCTATATTTAAAAAAAACATCAACAAAGTCGTAAAATGTACAAAACATTTCTCGTAATAATTTTCATCGTTTAATTAATAAAACGTTATTATTTCTTTTGAAAAGTTCCTAATTTTTAATGACTTTTACGAATTTTGGCTTTATTACGACCGTTAATAGAATTTGGGCTGTAAAAAGTTTTGAAGGTAATTTTTTATATTTTATTAGTAGATACTATAAACCAATATATTGTGTACCTATATAACTATAATAATATTATACCTATTACCTACAAGTTAATTTTTGTACCAAAACATAATGTTTTTAATGTTATAGGTATATTAAAATGTAGAAAAAATTAGGAACAAATGGATATTATTCTACTATATATACTATATTACCGTAAACGCATTTAACCGAATATTTATTTTATAATGTTATATACTAAACCTTCACAGCTTGCAATGGCCAATGTTCAAGTACGGTATACCCATTGTAAATAAATCGAAAAAAAAAATCACATAACCTTCTTTATCATCCGTATTGCTATTCCACATAGTATAATGTACCTATATATTCATTTAATAGCTCCGTCACGAAACCTTGATGACGAAAGGACATATATGCCTACACCTATTATTCTATACCCCTCCCCCCACACCCCGAAGTTATTCTTAAGTTTTAGTTTTTATTTTTATTATTTCGTTTAAAATACAATAAATAAATATAAACAGATATATAGATTAGATGAGAAATTCGAAAATCGACCAGTGATTTTTTTTTTGTATACAAGGAACATAATAGGTACAGGCAGTTGTAGAGTTGCGAGTGAAATTAATTGTTTAATTAAAAAAATGGGAAGATTACTTAATGTTGATGTGTTGATGAAATTTCTATTCTAATACCTACTTCTAAGTTCTAAGCAAATCATATATTCGTATATTTAAATGTGTGCAAATTATGTATATTTTTTTTTTTTTTTTTTCTGCCGAATGCGTGTAAACCGTAACGAACCGCTGCGCAGGTACCTACCTATATGTATATACAACCTATGACTTTTAGATACATTTCGGTGATATATTAACGCGGATTTATATAATTTTAACTATGGCTGGTCGTTCATTTGTGTAAAGCGGTTTGTATCAACAACATAATATAATATAGTGCCTTATCTGTACAGTGAGCACTATGCATGATAACATATATTAATATACTGCAAGTATACATGTATACATGCAGTACATATATATATATATATATATAAGTTCCAGAATACATAGCTGTTTATCAAGTTCGCATGCCTAGTTAGCCAGCATAGCGTTAAATTTAATTTTTATTTTCGCTCCCATATAACAATGTATATTATATTTTCGAGAGAAAGTCCACAGAACATTAAGTATTTACGAGCCGGCTCTTGGCATACACTACAGATTGATAGTCATATTCGTAGATCATTATTATTATTATTATTATTATTATTCGGCTGCTCAGAGATGCGTATAGATGTATATAGTACTTGGGTACAGTAGGTGCATGTATAGTAGACCTGCAGATGCACATATTATACGAGTATAATACACGGCTATTAATAATTTACCACGCGTTTTACATTAATAAATAATTTAATTGGAAATTTTCACCGAATTTTCATATATATATATATATATATATATATATATATATATAAAACACGTTTTTGTGTTTTAACAGTTACGGTATAATTACATGCAATTTGATCCAGTAGAGGATTGTTTTCATCAATATATATATATATAGTGTATAACACGTCTTGTAATTGCTAATTAGTATTATCGTTTATTATCATGCATTATCATTTATTGCGTCGTTAAGTCCCGATTTAAGGAAGGACAATTCCCCAAAAATAATATATAGGTACCTAATCAATCCTCCTCGTAATCATGACCATTATCCATTTGTGTACGGGCGTGGTTTTTAAGGCGTGCTAAAATTGCATATTGTGCATTATGTTTAAAAACGCATTGTATTTTCCGCGTTATTTACAAAAAAAAAAATAATTTCATGTTGAAAAATACTGTCAGACGCACAATACAATAATTGAACACTCTGTATAACATTTTTTGAAACCAGTTTACAGCGGCGCAAACAACTCGAGTTTTCACTCGTGTGCCTGAACGGTTTTTTTTTTTATTGTTTAAAAATTGAAAGCAAAAGTGATATACCTACTGTATTTATAAAGTGTTATAATATGTAATATATAAAGCAAAGGGATTGTGTCTGAAATTAAAAATGTAACTCAATCTGTTCTGTGCAATAAACGAATATATTTTTTTTTCTTATCTTTTGTAGCTTTTTAAATTATTTATTTCACGGAAACGATTTCAAGCATACGAGATAAATGTACAGACGGACAGCTTATTTTGTTCAAGGATATTTATTATACAAATTATTAAAAACGTTGCTATTATTATTTATAGTTCATTTGAATATTTATATACTTACATAATACTACATAGGTATATTAGATTCAGAGTGTAGCGATGACAAAATATGTAGGTATTGGTTTTACAACGATGGGTTTTTTTTTCATGAGCTCGTACGTATACACTTTTTTGGCTAGGAGTCGAATAGGAGTTTTTGGGTAAAGGGCTTTATGATAGAAAATTTGTTCTAGTTGGTATTTTAAAGAGGTCATTTTTTTATTATTTTAAATGTATTTATTATTATAAATTTTAATATTATATTATTTTTTATTTTCCTAGTAGTTTTCTTTAGAGTAAAGGCGGTAAATCGTAAATATAGAACATTGTTATAAATTGGAAAATTATAATGCCAGAAACTTAAAATTTTCACCAAATATTAATTGTGGTACTGCACTATATATTATAATATATTAACATCATAAAAATTTCAAAATGTTTTGATCATTGTTCAGTATTTATTATGGCTGTATATAGTGTAGGTATATATATATATATATATATATATATACAGGGCGGTCCCGAAGAAAGATTTTTTTTTGGGAGGGGGGATGAAAATGTAAAAAAAATAATATAATACTTCTCTTAAAAACATAAAATAAGCAAAAAAAGGTTATCAATTTTTTCTCATTTTTCCGACTAAAATCATAATAATTTATAGTTTTTCGATTTAAAATTCTGAAAAATACTTCATATTAGGTACTGCATAATTTCCCGACGAAATTCCAAAATACTTCATTCAAAACGTGAATAACCAAAAAGAAAAAAAAAGAAAAAAGTCATCGAATTTTTCTCTGAACTTAAATTAGCCGACTGCTTTCAGAAGTTGGGAGGTGAGACATCCATTCACCCCCCCCCCCTTGGGATGGCCTTGTATATATATATACCTATATATTGGTAGGTACACATTATTAGTAGGAATCTAATAGGATATTTTTGGTAAAAATCGTTCTGAAAGGAAATTTTTTTGTATAGTTTGTATTTTAAAATGTGTAAATTTTCAAATTCCTCAGTACCTAGTTATTTTAAGTGTAAAGAAAAAGTGCCGAAAACAACGAACAATAATTGTTTGAAAATAATATTACACCGAGTTTCGCTCAGAATCTCGTTAATTATCGAAGAAATGATTTATCATCGCTTTCAAATTTAATACATCGCTATCACCTACAGTATATTCTATCCGACGAGCGAAAAGTTGCATTCCTATTTTAAATTTGTATTGAAAGCGAAAAGGGGCTTGATCTTAAATTTATTTAGATATCACTCAGTGGCGTCATTTCAGTTTTTAAAAGGGAGGGGCAAAAGTTATCAATTACCATCTTGCATGATTTTATATATTTTATTATATCGTAGGCACAAATAGCTTAATTTTTCGGGGAAAATATTGACAGAAAAACGAGGTGAGAGACTAAATAAATATGGTAGGTACTTATATACCTAGTTGATCAGGACTTGTTTGGGCCGGGCACACTATAGAATACACTATAGATATACGGAAATTAAATATATATATTAATATTTATTTATGGAAACCACCATTTAAGAACATATAAAATAAATAGCCAGGGGTAAAAGTAAATACCCAAATATAGTACATATAGGTAGGTACATGAAGTACCTATATTGAAGTATACACAGCACAGTGTAAACCGCTCGAGTTTTAATTTGTTTTCTCAATATACCTATTGATATTTGTGGAAATCAATAGGTGAAATAACTAATAATAGACTATAGGTATTAATAGGTTCCTATTATAAGTTTTAAGTTGTAACCATATACTATATTGATAGCGTCTACGCATCGATCTATTTCAATATTATTATTTATTTTACGAGTACATTCACCATGCGCCGAGCACGCATGTAATTATTATACGGCATATGCTATATAATTATTAAGAGGACACTATGCACCCGATTTTTAAGGGGTTGTATATAGGCAATTTTTATTAAATTTTTAAGAAAAATTAAAATCAAACAAATTTAAAATATTTAAGTAAATTTTAAAATTAATTTAAAAATAGATCTGTGTCGGCGGCACCATTTTTAATTGTCGTGTAATCACGATAGGTACTTACTTATTAAAAAACATGTTTTTGTCTAATTATCGATTAAATGCTATAATAGTACCGAGTACTCATAATATATATATATTCGGATATACAGAGAGATGATAATTTAAATATTCAGGAGTTTATTATGTCCTTTAATCCTTTTCAAATTATTTTTATGAAAAATATACACGCAATTTATGTAGTACAATTTTAATATTATTCGTATATGCAATAATAATTACGGAAAACGAATGTGTTAAAAACAATTGTATAGTTTTATTAATATGTTTATGTTTAAGATAAAATAAAACCATTCTTGCGTTCGTTTATTAGTTTATTTTCATAATTAATGTTTTAATTAACACTGACGGTAAAGTTTAATGGTTATATAAGTATAATGGTTTAGACCTACTATACAGGAGAATTGTTTTCGGGACTTTTTGATCCCCTCGAGTCTTATAAATACATAGGGAAAATTGTCCCTTTAGGTTTTTTCTCCAGAGAAACGCGAGGGTTGTTAATACCATTTTATTTTACTTATGGGACGACTATATATAATAATACAGTATCTATTGTACATTGCAGCCATTCGCAGGTTTCTAAATGTTTCGGATGTGTCAGAACTGCGTGCGCGTATCGTTAATGAAAACGTATCGATGTCAAACGTATCTAATATTAACGTTTGTTTTTGTGTAACAATATTATATTGGTATTATTTCTGAACGTAAATTTAAATGGATTTATCGATTCAATATTATATGATTATTGTATATAGTGTTTTTTTTTTCACGTAATACATCATATTATTGGTGTGATTTGTTATTGTGTAAGCTAAACGGTATACCTACCGTTCTGGACGCGGATGTCACGTATATATATATATATGTAATATTGTATGGGCGAAACACGTTTGGATAAATATATCCAAAATGCAACACGTTTGGATGCAAATGTACACAACGTTTGGGTATCTACATATTTAGAATGTATACCTCAGAATTTACAGAACGGATTGAGTACATATACTATATGTTATTTGGTCTTTATCAGTTCATAAATTTGTCAAAATATTGCGTTATACAGTACGAACTACGAAATATATGATCTTGAATTTGACACTCGTTCCCCTCATATGAAAACTGATTGTTTAATTTTGAGCCGCATACTGTAAATATTTTATAAACCATAACTAGTTCGATTATTTTCCCTAAACAGTGCGTTATAAAAAAGTAAAAAAAAAAAACACTTTTGGTAGACGATCTGGGATTCAAACTCCGAACGTGCGGTGTCTCCCGGGTAACGCTGATATAGAGTTCGTAAAAATTAAAATTTAGGAAAAGTACGTTAGAAAATATGATGTACCTATAAACATTTAATTTTTTTTTTTTTTTTGTTAATTTTTACCAGGGTCGGCTCAAGGTATAGGTAGGTAGGCGCTGGCCTAGAGCGGCACTTCGTAGGGGTGGCATTTTTTTTGCTTATTTGGAGGGGTGGGTCGAACGGTCGGACCCTTCGTTTCAATAAAGCTCAAAAAGATTCTGGGAGGAAACGTACACGACATAGAGTGTAATATATATACGGAAATTCTAGAAAAAGCTCTATGACATTTCATTTCAGGAGCGGAAAAATCGGATTTCGCACTATTTTTACTGGAGCCGGCAAACGCGTATAGCGGAAAAAAATTTCGAACCCAAACGTGCGTACTGTCTTAATTTTAAGGTAAACGTTTCGTTATGTACCCGCGCAAACGCGTTATAACCGTTTACATAATATGATAAATTATGGTATTTTGTACTACGTTGACGTTTTGACCGCTAAAAAAATAACTGGAAACCAAAAAAAAAAGCCGGTCAGTAGGTTGTGGAAGCACTTCGCTCGTCGGGTGTCAGTATTGGTGGATGCACTTCGCTACTGGGCAGGGTACTTTTGGTGGATGTATTGAATTTGAAAGCAATGATAAA
>JAIPRL010011555.1:0-13351 GCA_025469235.1 Pemphigus obesinymphae
TTTCTATATAAATATGTATTTTTATGTGTAAATAACTGTTTTATCACATTTAATTTGTTTTTGTAATCTTTATATATATATATATATATATATATACAATGTACATTATTATAATTGCTGATTGGCGTTAATTACAAATAAATAAATAAATAAATTATTTCAACATTTTTGTTTTTAGGGCATTTTATATGTAATTTTTATGCTTGGAGCATAAATAAATAATTATTATATATATAATTTACATAGAATAAAAAATTCATCTTGTTTTGTACATTGGTCATTTTTAGTACCTACCTATGTAATTCTCAATGTTTCAATAATATCAATCATATACCTACAGATATAATATAATTATAAACATAACTAATATAAAACTAATTTTGAATTGTTTTTTAAAAATAATAAACAAAACTGCTCAGAATTTTTTTTTTTTTTGTTGAATTTAAATACATTTCTTAATATTGAGGTATTTTTCAAAGATATTAAATCATATTAAAGATTTTAACATTGATAAGAAATAATCAGAAAATGGTGAAACATTAAAAAATAACCTTGTGTAAGAAAGAAATTGGGATCAGGTATAATGGAGAAAATTTTCCATTACCTGCTAGGTTAAAAGGGTTTAACAATGAAACAGAAGAAATGAGAAGTCACATTTAAAAATAAATAAATCAATTGAGATGAGTCACTAAACGATTATATCCTGATTGAATTCATGACAAATATACTATGTATTTATAAAATATAAGTATAGGCGTATTTTCTCTATTAACCAAATGTAATTGGGTCACTGAATTTTATAAACAATTAAGTTTTAGTTATAATAATTAAAATTATTAATTATAAGTCTATGATTAACCAAAACTACAGAACATTGTCATTAAAACATATATTATATTTATAAATATAAATTATATACCTGGTAATAAGTGTACAATTAAATTATGATTATATTAATAAAGTAATAAAGTGTATAAAAAATATAATTTAATTAATAATTATATTTACATAAACGGTATAAACCAGATGTAACAGATGTAAGTTTTGTGCAAGAAATTACTATACAGGCATTCCTCATAACATTTTATGATTTTATGTGAAAACAGACCTAAATTGACATTAAAAGTCCCTTGTTGCATGAACCACTCTCCACTGACTTTGTGAAGATATGTGAATATATAAGATTCATGCAAAAGAGGATTTTTAATAATGTGTTGTTGATTATTTAAATAGCATGTGTAAGGAAGAGTCAAAAAGCAAATTTACATGTCCCATCAAGGTAAATATTTAGATAATAGGTTTGAGTATCTGAAAACTATAAAGTTAGAAAATTTTTTCCATTTTCTCATAATTACATTTGATGATGGGCCTCTTCTTCCATAAATCAATTCAATTATATTTGTACACTTCAAAAATATTCTTATTAGAAATTAGTAATTACTATATAACAATGTGAATCGTTTATTTATGAATAATATTTGGTCAAACTACTTGAGATAAAATAATAAATATATTTTATGATTAGACACATTATTCTTGAATAATAATAATATATATAATATAAATATAATGAATAATAATCAAATGTATATATTAATTTAAAATCTTTGTGATACAGTTGTTTCAATACTTAGTTTATTTGTGCAAGGTGTGAGTGATTATAATTGCATCATATTTTACCACTGTTATAGGTAAGGAAGTTATGTTTTATAACTTACATTACTTTCTTTAAAAAAATCCAGAAAATTTATTTTTAAGTTATTTTTAAAAAGGTTTGTTGTATTGTAAAATTTATACTATAGTAATGCCAGTAAAGGTTATATATATAGTTTGTAATTTGTATTACCATCATTTATAATTAAAACTTATTTTTATTAATTTTACCAGCAATTTATTTATGAAAGAGAATAAGAAGTTATACGTTTATTTATGAAATGGGTCAAGTACACTTACTTTAAACTGTAAGTGTGGATTTGGTTGAGATACTACTCTGAATATTATTTGCCCTCCCACTAAATTAGCTTCAGATCTGCTCCTGTAATGATGATTAAGTGGTTAAGTAAGTATAAATAATAAATACATAAAATAAATGTAAATAAAATGTTTTATTATTTATATTAATATTTATGATAAAGAATTTGTAATATATATTTTGGCTCAGTGAATTCATTGCAGACTTGAACTCTTATCAAAAATGGAATGTTTGTTTAAAAACCAATTGAGTAATATAATTAATGATGCAGTAAACAAATTAATTAAAAAAATAATATAATACAAATAAAATTGTTGCTAAATTGTATTTCTAGTTAATTACAAACACAATTTGGAAATGATTAATAATATTGTTAATCTAATATTTTTAAAGTAAATAATTTTTTTTAATAGTAATCCAATAATATATATAAATTTAAAAATATGTATAAATATAAAATTAATTAAATTAACATCATTATTGTAAGTAATTAGTATAGATAATAATATAATAAATTAAAAATATATAGAGTCGTTAATAGTTTATCGTGATCCAGTTTGATCAGGTCTATAATAGTGAGATGAAGGATGTAATGGATGTACAGGTGGGGGGAAGCATCTAACATGTTCTACTGCACTAGCATCAGTTTCGTTAGCTTTTAAATATTTGTTCAATGTAGCAAATATCTGTGAATTCAATACTTGAAAACGACGTATTCTGTCAACCATGCGTTTTAAATGCTAAAAAAAAATTGTATTTAGGTAATATTGATTATTGGTTATAGTTTATACTCTATATTGATTAAAAATAATGTTATACATACAATTCCTTTAACATTATCATCTTTGCTATCTACTCTTTGAACTCTAAGAATATGATAGCAAAAGTCAAGTGCTTCAAATCGTCTCTGCTGGCCAAGCAGAATAATCATAGTACAACCTGCCCAATGAAGACCTTCACCAAAAAGTTCCCTAGAATGTTATAAAATGATAACAATATATCAAATTAAATATAAAACTATTCAAACACAGTTACTTACTCAACAGTAAATTCCGTTTCACCGACCGGAATGCAATACACAAACTGTAGTGCTGACCATAATCTATGAAATTCTGTACACTCGTCTATATTCATTACACCATTTTGAGGTGGTGGACCAATCCATACAGGATCATCTAACATACCACGAAGTCTTGAAAGTACTACTTCAAATATAGATAAGCCACAACATAAACGTTCGCGTGTTAATAAGTCTCCATCACGAGCTATAGTAACTTGCTATAATTAAAATAAAAATGTAAATAAAATGGTAATTTAATTTATTGACATTACTAACTTTAGCTGTTCCATAGCGTTCAATATTTGGGACAATTTGCAAAGCAGCATATTTTGCTTCTAATCGTTTTTGTTTACTTTCTGTTTTTTCACCTTCCTTGGTAAAAGGTCTAGGTAATATGTTTTGGAATGGTGCAGCATGTAGAAGATCACAAACTTCTTCTTGAGATAATGCTTGTTCCATTAATAAACAAAACAGAATTGTGTTACCTAACTCCCGAAAATTGTGAAACAATTCTGTCTTTGCATCAGGATACTGCACAATATCATTGAGTTGAGCATGATAATAGCCTAAAACACCAGGTGAACCATAATCATATCGTGGTAATTTGCATTGTCTGGGCATGGCTTCCATTAATGTCTTAGCAAATTGTAAAAGATTCCCTTGAATTAATGATTTCACTATTTTCAACAACTCTTCCATAACAACTGCAATGCCTTGATAGCCTAACATTTTGCACATAGTACGGAAATGTGGAGCACCAACAAATCCTACATAATACATAAGAATACAGTTAATTTTGATAGATGCTTAAAATAAATATTATATTTACCAGTGTATTGTCCGTAAATAGTAGTATATGCAAGATTAAGTTGTTTGCTACCCCATAAATATTGGTGTCCCATTTGAGGGGGTTTATCTCTTTGTACAGGTTGTGTAAAGCTGATACCTCGACATTTAACAAAACGATTTGTAGCAGCATTATAACAATAGTTGGGTAAAAAATCATAATTCAATTCCCAGAAAACATGTAGAGTGATACGACCATATGGAGCCAAAACATTATGATTAGCTTCACGAAACATAGCATCAAATTCATCCAAAGCTAAAAGTTTAGTTAATAATTTATGGCACAATCTGTTTACCTGCATAATACCTTCCAATTCCTAAATATAAATAATATATTAAATAAAAATCTAATATTTGATAAAAAAAATAACTTACCACAATACCAGTTATATCACCACCTTCAAATTTTGCGATAGCTAGTTCCAGCGACTTTAGCATATCTGCATTAACTCGCTGTGTAATAAGTTTATTCAAATCTACACTTCGTCCTAATAATTGCACATGTCTTTGTTTTAGAAGTGTTTCATATCTATTCGCTCTTGGATATAAGATAAGGTATGTTCCCATAGCAACACATTCTACCCGGAATCTCTTGTCTAATAATATACTTGATGCCAACTGTTTATAATGAGCAAATATTTGTTCACTTAATTTATAAACAAATTGATCAAAGCATAGATTCACTTCAGCCTCAACTTCATCATATAGAAATTGTTTGCGGAATACAGTTAAAGCATAATGAGCACTATCATTGTACAAATCTAATGGATATAATACATATTCCATCATTGATGGTTCTTTTGTCTTCAAAATGTGATCTGTCAAAATCCAAGGCATTGACATTTCAATAGGAAATTGAATTCTTTTCTCCATTGTAATCAAATCACTGCATTCTTCATTATGCTGATGTTTGACAGTACATTTTTGAATACGTCTTGCCATTGTCATTTCCAAATAAAATTCACGATACCATAATTGTGAGAGATCACAACATTGTTGTAAGGATTCTAAAACAAATAATTAGGTATATAATGAACGATGAACAAAAATAGAAATACAAGTAGGTGTAGATTATTATTTTTATTCTACCATAATTTATTATAATTCAAAATTATTGTTTAGCACTGATGAAACAACATTATTTCTGAAATACATATTTGTTGAAATAAAACAAATTATTTTGTAGAAATTGGGTTTTATTTTTATTTAAATAATAAGTTAATCATTTTCACCAAAAATATAATTCAGACTGTACCTGATTTAGTTGTTAATCTAAAAGAATAATAACTTTTTTTTTTTAAGTTAACTTATAGATTAACTTTATATAGTAATTTATATATATATACCTATTAAAAATTACAATTGCATGCAATGGCATAAAGATCATATTATATCATATGTTGGTGACTAGAGTTAGGTGAGTACTCGACTTTCAAACTAATTCTCAATCAAATGTTTTTAACATTAATATACTTTGGTACTCAGATTCGCTCAAATTTCTTTTGAGTACTCATCTTTCCTATATTTCGTTGATTATTCATATTCATATAGATTTAAAAACACTTAGTAATTGGTTTTTAGTTGGAAAAGTAAAAAACAACTTGAAAACCTGATATTTTCGGGAAAATTTACAAAAATAGATTGTTATTGATTATTATACATAATTGGAGATACAATTTTGTATACAAAAAACAATATTCTCCTAACTTTATTATTTTTATTTTTCAAATGTATGAAATCATTAATAAGCCTTATATATATTAATTACAAACTATCAGATGCACAAGTAATCTGGTTAATATAAAAATTAAGTATCTGAATACACAACTAAATGATTTAATAAATTCTATTCACATACGATTGAATCCCAGAAGATAACTCCAGAAAAATGAAGTTTTATGAAATTGATCAATTTGCATTAAATATTGTCCATCAATATCTTTACGTAAAGTACGTTTACCCCCAGATTTATCTGCGATCAATGATTCCAACATTGTTCTAACCATATAAAGTTGAGTAGATGAAGGACCTAAAAAATCGAGAATAAAATAAACAAGAATAAGAATATTGTTTGTATTGTTAATTTATTATTTCAAAACTTACCAACATTCCTTCGTGGTACTTTAATTCCAAACCCAACATCTGGATCCTTTTTTCCTTTCAAAGCTGGATCTGCTGAAGGCTCTACGCCCCTCTGCCAATCTGCACATGTTTCACGAACTGAAACGAGTATACTTCTAATAAGATCCCTTTTATTTTTAATAGCTTTTCTCAAAGGTTCTCTTAATATTAACTGAACAAAATCTTGTAATTCTGCATAGATATTACGTCTAATAGTATCAGTAAAAACTGTTTCCATTCGAGCCATAAGTACTTGTAAACCTTTTATCATAGCTATTACT
This sequence comes from Pemphigus obesinymphae, assembly GCA_025469235.1. Lineage (NCBI taxonomy): Eukaryota > Metazoa > Arthropoda > Insecta > Hemiptera > Aphididae > Pemphigus > Pemphigus obesinymphae. The sequence continues at coordinate 6,281 of JAIPRL010011555.1, forward strand.
TCAATAAGTGCAAATTTTTCTTCATCTGTATAATTATATCGTGTTGCTCGTTCATATTCTTCAGCTTCAATTGGACACTCTTTGTTTTGATGGTGATCAGTAGGATGAAGTAATTTCCAAGAATAAAGTTCTGTCACAACACTTGTCCATTCGGATAATAGTTGTAAACCCCTCAATGCCAATTCAGCAGTATCTTTATTTTCAGTATCTGTTCTTGTTTCTTTATAAGTAGTAGTTACTTCATTACTGTAACGAGCCAGTTCACTAATATATTTTACATGATCTTCTCGGATTTGAGGTAAATGCACCATAAGATCAGCTTGTGGACTAATCTGTGGAGAACTAGATAAAGGCCAACGTCCTGGTTCGAAGTGTTTAGATCGCTTGATATAATTAAATGGTGCTATCTGCATATCTCCAAATAAAGGTACAACTTCAAGATTCTAAAATATTAAATAAATATAAAATACATTTTTATTTATAAAGAATTGTTTAGTTGTTATTTATAACAACTAATTAAAAAATAATAAATAATAAATATATATAAAATTAATAAATGTAATACTCCACACATTTTCATTTTATTTATATTAATTATTAATATTTTTTTCATAAAAAAAAAAAAATAATAAAAACCTTGAAAATTCTGTCAATTTTCCCCAAATTAAGTTTTTTCTTCTGATCTAATTTATTAATATTACATAGTTCATTGTCCATAAGAAACAAACCAAATCCCATAACCTATAATAAAATAGCACACTTATTATTTTAACTAAATAAAATTTAAATCAAGAACATTTACCTTAACAAGCATATGTTTTTCTGATGGAGTGAGATACATTTTTGATTCAAACATTTGTACACACAAATTGACAACATCAGATAAAAGTTCTTCATATGCAGGGATTTTTTCTAAATTTTCTTTAACTGTATCCCTAATTTTATTTTGTGTAGCCAAAAACATTGATAAATTTTGAGATTCTTGTAGTGTATGAGAGTCAGCCATCACTTTTAAAAACTGAGCAGCCCGACGGTAGCTTGAATAATCATTTTTTACACTAGATTTCATATTTTTTAATTCATCAAGTACAGCAAACATATTAATGAATTTTCCAAGGGTTAATAAGTATGCTTCAGAAATAAAGTCCTTTCGTTTTTCTGCATGGCATAAACGTTTTACTTCACCACAAAATCGCTCAATTGCTTTTCTCTGATAAACATAATAAAATTATTAAATGCAATTATCTATTATTAGCTAACATAATACTTAATATAATTACCTGAAAATACATAAATTGAAGCAACTTATTAACTTCAGGTCCTAATACCTCAACAGTTTTTTCATAAATCTCAACTCGATTTGGCTGTTCATTAGATTTTGGCTGAGGAATTGCTCTTGAACAACAGCGCCACGTATAAAGCATAACCGCATGCACTTGGCCTTCTTCTAACAATTCATTCTATACAGCAAAAATAGATTAGGAGAAATATTCTACAAATATACATTATATTTACAATCTTACAAGACTAGCATGCACAGTGGCTTCTTCAATATATTTTGCTATGCCAGTAACAAATCCATTACGATCTTCAAAATTTGTATCAAAATCAGCTTGATAAAGAATTGAACATGGTTGAGCTTCTATACATGGTTGTTCATCTGGCAGTGTAAGTTCATCGAGTACATCCACATTTGACAAAGCATCAGTAAGTGTTACTTTGTCAGTAGCCATATTCTTCTAAATAGATAATATTATAGTACAATTATTCGAAAAAATAGATTTACTGCATAGTAGAAAACTAAATTACCAAAATATATTCAAACCTCAAAGGAACTATTTTTAATCCTTTTTTAAATCGTCAGAATCTAGACAATAGGTGTATATATATATATATATATATATATATGTATATTAATTTGGTAGTGATAAATAAATTAACACATAAATAATCATATTCAAATAATGTTTAATCGAATATTGTGAATTGATGAAAATAAATTGTAAATAATATAAAATAAATTAATAAATAAATATAGTAAAAAGTATAAATTAACTTATCAGATAAAAATGCATTGGTATTTGGTATTACATAAACTTGTTTCTATCATCATAAGATACATCTTGTTTCTAAGTTCTTTCTTTGTTTCATATCAATTAAATATTTTTGCTTATCAAATAACTGATATTAGATAGTAGATTTGAATTTTCTATGCAAGTACAGGAAATAGGAACAGGAAAAAAAAACAATAAATTATTATTCTGATATATTAATTTTTATTAATTTAAATTTAACTTTTTTATATTTTATAAATACATACCATAATTCAAGTTCTTAATTTATACATTATTTAATATTGCATATTATTCTGTATATATATATTTATATATATACCTGTTTAATTTTAAGAAGTTAATATTTGTTATTAGAAGGTCCTAGAAATTTGAAACTAAAAATAAGAATATTGAGATTTTCTTTGAAAAAATTAATTACAAATGGTAATTTTGTATTGAAAACTAATTTTACTTATAATATTTAAGTTAAGATTACAAATATTCTTAAATTGAGCTATAATAATAATATAAATCTACAATAACAATGAAGTTATTAAGTATATCCAGATATTCTTTCAGCAAACACTTTTATTCCAACTGTACAGTGAAAGATATTATAAAAATACAACCTGATGGTTGTAAGAAAAAATTAAAGGTAATATTTTTACAGATGATGAGCCTATAAAATATTTATTGACTAATTTATTTGGTATATATTATAATATAATATACATTACACAAAAATTATTTTCAAGATTTTCACTATTTAAAAAAACTGCTGATTCAAACGAAGCATATATTTGTTAATACCTACTAAAAAATGTTTTTAATTAAAAAAAAAATATTTTTCAGGGTTGGGCAAGAGCCATGCGTAAAATGAAAGACCATATATTTGTAGACTTGGATGATGGTTCTACTCATCATCGTATACAAGTAGTAATACCTAAAAACATGATGCCAGCTTCATTGTCCTACGGATGTTCATTTGAAGCAGAAGGTGTTTTGGTGAAAAATCCTAGTAACAAACTTGAGTTAATAGCAGAATCTATTAATGTATATGGATCTTGTGTTATACAAGATTATCCATTTGCCCCTAGGAAAACTTATCAATCAGATTATATAAGACAGTATTTACATATGCGTCCACGTACAGCATCATTTAGTTGTTTATTGAGACTCAGAGATAAATTATCCAGTGCTATTAGAAATAGATTTTCTGAAGATAATTTTATTGAGATAAATGTTCCTGTGTTAACTTCTAATGATTGTGAGGGAGCTGGTGAAGTATTTTCAATAAGACCCGATAGTGATAGTTTAATTAAAGAAATGATTTCTAATGACTTTAAATCACCTATGGAAGCTTTTTTCAACGGACAGATATATTTAACAGTATCTGGACAGTTGCATTTGGAATGTATGGCACGGAGTCTAACTAAAGTTTACACAATAGGGCCAACCTTTAGAGCTGAAAATTCAAAGTCAAGACTACATTTATCAGAATTTTACATGATTGAGGCAGAACAAGCATTTATTGATAATACGGATGAACTTTTAAGTGTAATAGAAAAATCAACATCTTCTGTAGTTGAAAAATTGTTAGAAGAATCTGGTAATGAAATTGATTATTATAGAAAAATGATTGGTGCTTCTGAGAACAATGACTATAACAACTTGGTTAAAGTACCTTATGAAGTAATTAGTTATGGAAATGCATGTGATGTACTGGAAAAAGAAAATTGCTTTAAGAATTCGGTAATTCGAGGCAAGCCCTTAGCTAAAGAACACGAGTTATTTTTAGTGAAGTATAATGGTCAGAAACCAATTTTTGTTGTAGACTGGCCTAAACATTTGAAACCATTTTATACAAAATCATTACCTGATAACAATGCATTGGTAATTATAATTTTTTAATTTAATCATCTTATAAAATAAATCTAATAACTTATATTAATTTTACTTAGGTATCTGCTGTGGATCTTTTATGCCCTAATGTTGGTGAATTATGTGGTGGGAGTGTACGTGAAGATAATTATGATATTTTAAAAGAAAAATTGTCTTTTGAAGGATTAGAAGACAAGCTAGATTGGTATTTACAACTGAGAAAATTTGGTAATGTGCCTACTGCAGGGTTTGGCATAGGTTTCGAACGTTTTCTTCAAGTATTACTGGATATACAGAATATTAAAGACACTATTGCTTTTCCTCGATGGCCACATAATTGTAAAATGTAAACCATAGATTCAACAATAAAGTGTCATTATTTTTGTTTTAAATATCTATTCATTTTAGTTTAATTGTTTTATAAGATTTTATAGTGCTTACATTAAATTTGTACATATTGATCAAAACTATTTTTGAAGACTACTATAACTCAATAATTACCTTTTTTAGGAGAATTATTGTAAAATATAAAACTATATACATATATATTATATAATTCTAAAACAAATAAGTACTATTTATTGATTAATAACGCATCCAATGTTTAATGTCTTATTGGATAAAAAGATAATTTTACCTAGTTTAGTTAAATAATAGTTCTCTATAAACATTGAAAATTTACAATTAATAAATTATTTGTTAATATATTTACAAACTATTAAATAGTTAAACCCTATGTATATTATTTTTAAATAGTTAAATATTATTTACAATTGGTACTTTTTAGTCATTATAACAGTGCTATGATCATGAAAATGAAGAGGTAGATAATTATGGTTCTGTCATACAAATCTTTAAATGTTTTCTTGCAGCCTAGTCAAATTGTACTTAATAATACAAAGTGAAGGTTAGCCTTGGCAAGAATTAAGATATAGTATATTTTTATTAAAAGCTCTCAAAAAAAGCAAAAAAAAAAAAAAAGCCAGTCAGTAGGGGTAGAAACACTTTGCTCACTGGGTAGGATACTAGTGGCGAATATATTGAATTTGAAAGCAATGATAGATCATTTATTTTGACAAAAACAATTCTGAGCAAAGCTCTGCGTAATACCTACATAAATATTACAGTTAAAAAATGCCATCATAATATATTATTTCAGTATATACCAATTATCCGAATAAAAATTCCATTTTAACCAGATACATACTTTGTTAAATTATAACTCAGAAATCGCTATCTAGTAGTCAAAAAATATAATTGTATATATAATATAACAAATAAAATTACAATTATAAAATATAAATCACATAATAATAATAGCCGATTTCAATTGTTTGAATCTAAAATGTCATTATACACCGTATAGGTATGTTTACAGTGTAATACACCATATACGAGGGTGGTCCGATAAGTAGTTAGCCTACAAAAGAAAAACGAAAATTTTGGAATAGTCGCGATTTATTTCTCAACATAGTCTCCTTTTAGCTCGATACACTTGACCCAGCGATTCTCCAACTTCTTTAACCCGTCTGAAAAATACGTTTTCGGGTGGTCTGCTAAGTAGGCCTCCGTGGCGGCGATAACCTCCTCATTTGACTCAAATTTTTGCCCGGCGAGTGACTTTTTCAAGTTTGGAAATAAAAAGAAGTCGCACGGAGCCAAATCTGGTGAATAGGGAATAGGGGGGATGGGGCAGCAGTTCGTAGCCTAATTCGACCAATTTGGCCGTGGCGACGGCGAAGGTATGAGCTGGTGAGTTGTCATGGTGGAAGAGGACTTTTTTCTTCGCCAAATGGGGCCGTTTTTTCTGCAATTCGGTGTCGAATCGGTCCAATAATTCGGTATAGTAGAGCCCTGTGATTGTTTTGCCCTTCTCCAGGTAGTCGATGTGGATCACACCTTGTGAATCCCAGAAAACGGTGGCCATCACCTCTCCGGCCGATAGGACAGTTTTCGCCTTCTTCGGAGCACGTTCGCCGGGTAAAGTCCACTGTTTTGACTGTTCCTTGGTCTCTATGGTGTGTACCAATGGATCCATGTTTCGTCGACGGTCACGATACGACGCAGAAACTCCTTCGGATTGCGCTTAAACAGCGTCAAACACTGCTTTGAAGTGGTCTCACGGTGAAACGATCATGGACTTTTGTCACGTTTTCCTCTGCGGTAGCCGTTTTTGGGGCACCTGGGCGTGGCTCATCAAAAACCGACGTGCGACCACGTTGAAACTCGTTAAACCAATTTTTGACGGTCACCATCTAAGGAGAAGAGTCACCGTACACAGCATCCAATCGCTCTTTGATTTCGCTGCGTGATTTCCCTTCCAAAAACAAGAATCGAATCACCGACCGATATTGTTCTTTTTCCATTGTCCTGTTTCACACGCGGTCAAAACAAAAATAAAAGTCCAATTCGGCTGAAATTTTAACAATAGCCGTCTACGACTATGTACTAAACGATAATAAATTTCTTTTGCGCTAGTGTCATCATCTGGCGATAAGGCTAAGTACTTATCAGACCGCCCTCGTAGTAGGTAGTTTGTAGATATGGTTATGTATAGTATACGTATGGTATATGTAAACAGTGTATGACTAGTGATACCATATTATAGAAGATACTTTTTCTTCTTCTCTACAGAAACTACTGGAAAAATTGAAAAATGCCTATGTATTTATTTTATTTTTCACGGTACCTTCTATAGCAGATTTCCTATCGACATTACTAATGCCAAAGATCCTTCTGGTCGAAAATTTGCTTTATGTAAAAAATAAAAATAAATGAATAAATATTATTGTTAAATCATAGTTTTCTCACTACACTTAGAATCTAAAAAAGCTGGTCAGTAGGTTCTGGAAGCACTTCGCTCGTCGGGTGTCAGTATTGGTGGATGCACTTCGCTACTAGGCAGGGTACTTTTGGTGGATGTATTGAATTTGAAAGCAATGATCAATCATTGCATTCAATAAAACGATTCTGAGCGTAGCTTCGGTGTAGTATACATAACTCGTATCATTTTTTTTTTCTAGGGATCGATCGAGGCTGTTATTTTTATTTTATTTTTTAGTCGTGTTATTCATCATTGAAAATCACAATTTTTGCCCAGGTCTTAAAATCTCATTTTACCAACTATTTGGGCTTA
>JAIPRL010011556.1:0-13342 GCA_025469235.1 Pemphigus obesinymphae
TTGACAAAGTTATAGAACATTTTTCTAAAAATAAACGCAATTTAATTTTTATGTTTAATGATTAGATAATAAGAAAATGTAATATTGTAAAAATAATATAATGTAAATTTATAAAATAAAATATATTATATATGGTTTTTGGTTTATGACGTTAATTTCGCCCCCCCCCCTGAGTTTTCTTAGATGGACGCCCTTGCTACATATTATTATAAGTGACAGAAAGACGATTATCTCAATATTAATAAATATGCCCTGCCTGTAATAATAACTTTCGTTTAATATAGGTAGTACAGATACTCGTATTATATAATGTCACATTGCTTCGTTTGTGGAAATGAAACTAATAATACCTACCGTAACCGGCGTATAAGTAAAAACAAAAAATAACCCCATCCTGTATTATAAGCACGTAACCCTTTTTCACTTATACTGTCGATGGTAAATGTTCAAAACTCATTTTGACACATCAAAGGAAATAATATTTAAGTATTGTACACAATTCGTTTACCGCGCAAGTTATTTTATGAGCTAAAGTTTTGTGTGTAAAACTTACATCAGATATTTTATTGATATAGCTGAGGATATTTTATAATACGTATATAGAAAAAAATAAATAAATAATAATAATGAAAAAATCTCTTAGAATATCCAATACTAAATTCCAATACCTCAAATATAATGTACATCAAGTTTTACGGACCCTAGAAAGTATTTCAAAAATGTTTTACAGTACTCCAAGCTAATAACTATGAGATTTTTTGTTACCCATATTTATCGTCCATGGTATATACTAGAATATGATACGTAGAATATATCTAATGTATTTTCGAAAATTTTTCATATTACAATATTTTTACCGCGTCCAAATGTTGTGTTAAAACACTCCTTAGTTTTACATGTAAATTTTCGTACATTTAGCACATAGGAGGTTTTTAAAATTAAACAACGAATGCGAAAATGATTTTTTTTTTTTTTTTTTTACCCAAACTATAGACTTGTTTGTTACGGGTAACCCACTATGCGGTTAGGCATTACAGTATTATATGATATCCTTATTTTGTATTTGGAAAATATATGGATATGGATAAACGCGTATAAATATTAACGACGACTATCGAAATTTAAATCGATTATTGACATCGGATCGTAATATTGAAGAGGAGGAGAGTGGTGCCAATAACTTACTAATTTAACGTAGATTTAGGTATTATATTATGTTATAACGTCGATTTTATATAAGTATTATTATTATTATTATTATTATTATTATTATTATTATTATTATTATTATTATTATTATTATTATTATTATTATTATTATTATTATTATTATTATTATTATTGTACGGCAACTGCGTGAACCGAATTGCATTTTATTACGAGTTATAGGATAGGATAGTTATACGATTTTTATTGTACCGGTCGTATTCTAACCCTATTTTTTACGGCATTATCCCTCAATATTTTGTCAACGTCACCGCGGTTAATGGTACATCACAATTATTATATTCACGCTATAATCGTTAATAACGAAAACTGTACGGGTTAGGTGTCCTGCTATATTGTCCGGCAAAAATCACGACAATAAATTATTAAATCTAATATCAAAACCGGGCGATACATAATATGAGAGCTATTAATTCTAATTATATTATCGATTGGACAACGTTTATTTAAATAATTTCGCCTTAGACCTTACGTGGAAATGTGCAACCTACCGTGTGTGTAACGATAAAACTATACTATACCGATTTGTAAATTTTTCGGAAACTCGTTCGAAAATATATGCGAAATTAATGCTTTTTTAAGAGTAATAAGTTTGTGTTGTTTTATAAAAAAAAATATATATATATAGTTATAATATACAAAATAGCCGTCAGTGTAAAAGCTGTTTTGACATTTTATATTGTATACTATTATATAGAGTCAAAAAAGCGTTTAATTTTTTTAAAATATATATATATTTTTTTTTTTTATTGAGACCACAAGGGGTTTTTAATTAAAACCTCCGAGCGTAATATACGCATTTTTTATCTAACACTATTAAAATGGTTTATACTTAGGTCCATATACAATATGCTAATAATACCGTTTTAATATTACCACGCTAGAAATATTATTAATGGTTTTGAGGGTTTTCGTTAAGTTAGTCATAATAATAATATATTGATGATAGCGTCTTACCATAATACAGATAACGATTTTTTTTTTTTAACTACACGTTTTATGGAGGATTTCGTACGATTGAATCATATTGTTGTAGTTGTACACTTTTACAAATTAACTTAAATTACTACAATTTGTTTTATTTATTCGACTCGACTGGGTCGATATCGATGTATTTTAGTATTTCTATGGTATAATTCAGTAGTATAGTTTTTAAAAAATAAAAATCGACAATTATTACTTACTCGATTTAAGTACATATTTCAAGCACATATATAACGTTCTTGTGTAAATAACAATTTCATCGTTCCAATGTTTCATCGTTAAGAAGCAATAGTGACGTATTCAATAGAAAATACTATTTAACTATATCGCATTAAAGTATTAAACTTAAGTGGACGTCGCGGCCGCATTTTCCGTCTCCGTCTATTTAATGGACAATATAAGAAAATTACACTACGCAAAACAATAAATGTGTTGTCTACGTTAAAATTAAAGTTAGAAGACCATTTTTAAAAAGTAGAACATTTTCTAGAAAATTACATATTCTTTTTGTAAAATACTGTTTATCAAAGAAGTTATAGCGTTTTAAGTTCTTTTTTTTAAAAAACGCTGTAACTTCTTTAATAAATAATATTTTACAAAAAGAATATGTCATTTTCTAAAAAATATTTTCTTTTTTAAAATTGGTAATAAGTGTTAAATTTTAATCTAATTAATGTTCTAATCTCTAATTTTAATGTTGGCGCCACATTTATTGTTTTGCGTAGTGTAATATTGCTATTTTTCCCATTAGAATTAGATATATAGACAGCAAACGCGAGTACGACGTCCACTTAATATATATTGAATCAAGTATACACATTTATTGAAATGTTCAATCTTTAGAAAAAATATTTTTTAAATTATAAATAAATATAGGAAATCATGTATTTTCAAAATCAGCGTATCGTAAAATTTTAAATGTCAATATTCTTGCTATCAATAGTATTTCAATCCGCGTTAAATATTTGAACAGATAAGGTAGAATTAAATTTGAGAATATATTTTTTAACCCAAAGAAGTAATCATATGCAAACAAAAACCCAAAAATTGGCATTGAATATTTAAAATGTTAAAGTTAAGTTAAAAAATTAATATTTTTTTTTCATTAACTAAATAGTTATTAAGGACACTACATCAGTAACTTTTTCAGTAGTAAAAGCATGTTAACAAAATAAAAATTCCCTCTTAAAATGTATTTAAGTTCAAAAAAATACGTTCAAATTTATATAAAATAATATTTTAAAGACAAACTCATAGATCTTTTGCAAAATATTAATTAACAAAAAAAGTTACAGTTATTTAAACAACTAGGTATTTTTGTATATTCGATATTGTGCTATATAATAATAAAAGGGTAAAGCCTGTCTAAAAGTGTGTTCTTTAATTAATATTTTATAATAAGTGTTTTAACACTTATACAATTTTAAAATGAATTTTTAATGTTTTTCGTAAATATGCTTTTGAACAAATATCGTGATTACACAACAATACAAAATGTTACGGATACTGAACTATTTATAGATTACTTTTAAAATGTATTTAAATTTTACATTCAGAAACCTATTTGAAAACGGAGAGTGCCACGTCCTATTAACTAGTTTAATTTTTAATTTTTATTAATTTTACTCTTTACAGTATCTACTATACGTATAAATTACATCTTATGAAGTTATCAAATAGATTTACATATTTTTAATCTATAAACAAGCATTATCATATCATATCATATCAACAAAATTAAATCTAATAACACATACGAGATGGTACCTATATATATTATTTTTTAAAAAACTCTCCAAAAATGTATTCTACTTTGTTGAGTAAATAAAAAGACTCAATTGTTTTAATTTCTCTGATTAAATTATTAAACTTCGTTTTAACTAAGTTAAATTAATGTTTTTTTCATTTGAATTATTTTTTTATTAATTTATTTTTAAATTATTTTCTTGTTTATTATTTACTTTTAACTCTATACTCGTACTTTCATTTAACTTATTTGAGTTAATTTCTTTCATTACCTTACCCATCTTTGTCAAAAAAAAAAAATTCCGTACAATATTCGATCGGAGTCGCATTAAACATATTATCATATTTATATGGGAGGATCTGGTTTTTGTCAATTCTTCTATTTCAATACTGAAAACGGGAAATCACATAAAACAGAAAACATGACGTTTAATCGTATGAAACAAATTGCCAAAAATAAAATGGGGTAACGTTTTACACTTCCAAATCAGCCCGTCATTGACGTCGTTTTATTCCTCCGACGAAAACGTAATTTTGATCTCGCGCTGTGCCAACCGAAGCGTAAGTTACTAACTCGACCGATCATTCGGGTACAGGGATACGTGAAGGCCCGTACAGGTCTCAAACATTTATTTTCTACCCCACCACGATTTTATTTACAACACATTTGTTTTCGGCGACCATTCGTGACGAAATACGATTGCACGTAGTAACGTTGTAAAGTAATAGTTTTACTAGCGTACCTATCTAGTATATTGGCATTATGGTTATTGGCACCAAAAAACCTACCAGTTATATATTAAAAAAAAAAAAAAAAAAAAAAACCATAAACATATTTAAGAATAATCGATCGTTAAAGGTTTCGGTGAGATTCAAAATTGATTTTTATTGTGAAATTATAAATTTTAAACATTTTAAATACGTATTTTTTTACAATTTAATTCCAATATACTGTCTGGAATCTCAATTGAAAAGATTATACATAAATATAAATAAGGAAATAAATTGAATTTTAGTGTGCCTATAAATTCGAAATAATCGTTCCAAATCCAAAAACCATAGTATTCTTGAGTGTTTAGCAAGATTTCATTATACCGATATATATAGCACACTCGGCAAAGATAAGACAAAATATTTTCCAATATCGTTTTCTTATGTTGGTATGAAATTCCACCCTTGTTCTCCAATACAAATAGTCTATATATATATGTCAGATTACATACAAAATTATGTAAACGAGGGTCGTCCCAAAAGCTGCTGCGTTCCTGACCGGCACCTTCACCACTCGTAATACACCTCCGTCATCCATTTGAATAAATGGATCCTATTATGAATTTCGATACCTATTCTGCGGACATTATATACAACTACGTTACGTACTCCATCACAAACCTATAATAACATGATATAAAATGATAATAATAAATCACAACTAAAATATGTTAATAAATAGTTTAAATAGGTTTATATCAGAACTTTAGTTTTATTTAAACATAACCGTTATGACATTTATGAAAATTTCAAAGGAAGATTTAAACAATTTTTAATATGTTTTGAAAAAAAAAATACATTATTTCCTTTCTATGTCACATATCCATCAATCTATACGCCGTATAGTTTAAAAATGTAATAATATGATCTTTGATATTATTGACGAAATATATAATGTAAATATCTACCCAATAAACATTTGAATATTTATTAAACCTTGTATGCAACCTTTAAATGTAATGTTTAACATTTAATAAATATTTCATGTAACGTTAATAGCTGAATGTTTAAGAATAAACGTTTAATAAACAGTAAATTAATGTAAAATAATTAATATTTAAAGTTTAATGTATAACATTTCATTAAATATTTAAATATTAAATGTTTAAAAATTAATTTTCAACATAACCTTTAAAAAACAATGTTTAATTCTACATTATCATTAATAAAAATAAACGTTCCGTGAAGGCAGTACAATAGGTAATAAAATAGAAGGGGGTTGATTAATACAATTAAAATGCATGGTTGCTTGCAAGTTTTTTTTGGGGGGAAGAGGTTCAGGTGAACGGTTCAATGTTGAGTTTGAGAATTTAACCTTGTCAATATTGTATGAACCTTGAAAAATTGTTCAAATAAGGTTGACTGAAAGATTAACAACATTTGATCAAACCAAATTTAATGTTTATTAAATGTTTATTCTTGAACATTCAACTATTAACGTTACATCAAATATTTATTATTAAATATTCAACTATTAACGTTACATTAAATGTTTATTATTAAACATTCAACTATAAACGTTACACGAAATGTTTAGGATTACAAAATTTTTATTGGGAATATAAAAACATTAAATAACACCAAAATAAATTATAACCAAGTAAAGTAAAATTACAGTAGCTTACTACACTAAGTACATATTTGACAGAACAAATATTTTATAATTTCATGTGAAAATCTAAAAACAGCAACTTTCAATACCCATACGAAAATACACAAAATCATACGTATTTAACCCAAGGGATCTGACCATACTAAAACATTTTCAGAAATAGAAAACAATTTAAGAATAAATTTAATATCAAAAATATAATAATTTTAAAATTAAAATAAATAATTTAGAACATCCCCGAAAATTATTATTGAGACACTGTTATGCAAACAGACATACACATACATTTACATGTATAAATCCACATAAATACTAATATTTATGTATATATATATTATATACATGTACACAAATCTGTCCAAATATATATACATACACAAATCCACCCACGCATACGTTAAAACTATCCATTACGCGTTTTGGACTACCGCCGGAAATCGGGTCGTAGGCCGCATTGCAAGCGATCGGCCGGAACTTCCGCGGTACACGTTCACTGGTAACATGCCGAGTCAATATCCATTTCACCGAATGTGGTAAACGACGTACAAAAAGAAAAAAAATATACCACCAACCCGGTTTTAAAATCGACGTTGACAATATACTTTATGGGCACTTATATAATTTTAAAACACAATAAATATATGGTAAAATGATACCACTTGTCTTTCCCTGCCCATAGAAAACGGTTTTGAGTATAATATTATGTCTTACTTAAATACTAGAAAATAAATATTTATCAGTATGATTCTCTCCTAACAATATCACTATATCTTGATAGACGGTCTTAAAATTATACCTATGAATTTTTTAAAAACCTTTTATTTTATTACTGGACTAATATTATTTATCTCTTTTTTTTTAAATAATATTATAGTTCTGAGGTTATTCCCAACTATTTTTTTTTTTTTCAAAATCTTTATTTATGTATGAGAAAATGCTTATGAAACGTCCTATACATTGTATTAGAATGAATAATATGTTAACGGTTGTAGATAACATTATACTAAACATACTTTTAGATTCTGAGCAAAGCGATGAATGTATTAATTTTATATTAATGTGTATTTTTTTTATGTCTGTACCCAAAATTTCTATTAGAAGGAGTGCTCCAATTTTTACATACAAACCCTTTTTTCGGTAACAAATTGCATCTAGTTGGTGCTTTGAAAAAGTAATTTACTCAATTTCTTTAATTTTTTTAACCTGTAAAAACAACAATCAAAAAAAATAAGGAAAAACGGTAAAAGCATGATTTTGTTAAAATCGAATATGGTTTTTACGTTGTAGTTCTGGAAATTGTGATCGTAGTTTGTATATAAAATTGATTTCAATTTAATACTAACATAAATAATTTACGACAATATTTTTCAAGTTTTAGCTATTTAAAACAATTTTAAATTCTGAAGTTTTTTCGTCATAAAAGAGTTAATTTTAGTTATTACCGATAATAGTACTCATGTTGTATAAACCGAAGCTTTGCTCTGAATTGCTTTATCAAAAAAAAATGATTCATCATTGCTTTTCAATTCAATATGCCAACAAGCGAAGTACTTACAACCCCTACTAACCGGCTTTTTTTAATACAATTATTCTAAATTCATATTTGATATCACTGCTCGATACAATTAGTATAATCGCACTCGTCTACAATAAATTAAGCTATGCTATAAATCATTTTTAGAATATAACACTTAATTTTTGAAATCGAAAATAATATATAAATAAACAATTGGCTAATATTCTTCGGGTAAGTGAACGGAGTCGAGTATCTAACACCCGTTTCCTGCGTCCAGCCTAAACACCATTTAAACACATTATTATCAATTTTCGATAAATATATTAATAGCAATTTTGAGAATTTGGTGAGTATTTCAATCTAAAAATTAAAATTACAACAATATATGCAAAATACCATACATAATAGAATTTTCTGATTTATTGTAAAATCACAACACAATAAGTGTAAATAATATTTTCCAGATTCAAATAAATATGTATGATATAATATAAGTACATACGAGTATACACTATTTTAAAACAAGTTAATATATCGTACGTAATATTGTATTCCCTTATTGATATCAACTGTTGAAATATAATTATCACGAAGTCTAATAAATAATCAAAATTAAACTCGACAAAATCACTGGACGTACATAAAAAAAAATATATATATACATCAAATTATCATATTAATATTATCGATTTCCACGAGACTTTTTATTATTACCATGACTGTATAATAATACAATAACTTTTTCAGATGTAAAAGTAGTAGAGTGATCGACCGGCGCCTTGTATAGGCAATATTACTACGTGGGTATCGTATAAACCTACCATTTAACGATACGATTAAAATGTAATTATTATTACAGTTTAAAAACCATATTAATGGCATTAATAAATTATAATGGTAAATATTGAATAACGGTATATCATATAATGTCATCCACAAAAATATATTTATAGTAAAACACAAACATTTTCATAAAAAAAAATAAAAATAAAAACAATGTTTTTTTTATTGTTTCGTGTTTTAATATATCGGGAAGGAATGGTATTTTTAATGATTTTATTTGAACATTTAAAAAATGTACACAGTCATACAAATACCTATCATGCACAATTATTTTAAATTGAAACGCAATGATAAATCACCACGTTTGAAAAATAAGTCTATGTGTCACGAGACCTGGTTGATAAAAAGAGAAAATAAGATTAGAAAAAAATAATGAAATACGAAAGGCCTACACTAACTTAAAAATACTTATTTCTTGCGATTTTTCACGAAAAGTGCTAGAAATATCAAGGAATTTCCTTTTCTTTGTGAATTATTTCCATTTATAAAGGTAATTTATATAATATATAAATAAGTATAATTTATATATATCTACAGCTTAAAATTTTTTTCGTCTATAAACTACACGAAAAGTGTTTTTTTCGAAAAAAAAAACACATAGTTGTAAATCCACATCTAATAATTAGTTTATTATATTCTAAAAATATGTTTATTAACTTCGTAAATTGTTCGAAATTCAAAATTGTAAATTTTGTATCCAGAATTAAACAGTAATCGATCATCATGCGAAAATAACTTACGATATTGATAGAATAATTGAATAAATCTCCTAATTCACAATATTATTTAATAAATAAGAAATTTATATTTTACATACCTTACAAAAAGCTTTTTGAATACCATTGCTGATTATTAGGAATGTAGGAATGTAGGAATATAGACATATATTAACCATTAATTATAACAATAGTTTTGAGTCAAACCTCTTTAGACAATATCTAATACGCAAAAATCAGTATTCGAGAAGAAAAAATAATATTATCGACTAGTAACATCCACGATATCTGTAATAACTAATTTCATTATCATACATTCGTTTAAATTGAATGATAAAATATAAATATAATGTATAATATTAATATTCATCGATTAAACGGTAATATAGAATCCGAACGACACAATTTGTGTTTTTAAATTTTAACTCAATTGATGGTTTCCTATTAATTATAAAATCGTATTCATTCGCGAATCAATAAAATAATTTATCTATGTATATATAAATTACTTTATAATAACCTTTTTTTACGACTTTTCGTCTTATACAAATACAATTATACATATATGGGTTTTACTCTATTGTTTGATTAAAAAGAAAACCATAACTATAGAAATAAATCTAAATTTGTAATTTAAAGTATATAAACATTACTACATGTATATTTCCTTATAACATAATGAACAAAAATATGACATTTTAA
Organism: Pemphigus obesinymphae; assembly: GCA_025469235.1. Lineage (NCBI taxonomy): Eukaryota > Metazoa > Arthropoda > Insecta > Hemiptera > Aphididae > Pemphigus > Pemphigus obesinymphae. The sequence goes on from JAIPRL010011556.1 coordinate 10,118, forward strand.
TTATCAAAAGCTCTCGATATAATGCGGCTTACATACGAGTTTTATATATATTTTTTTTGAACCTAATCTATTTTCATTTTTTCGTATTATTATATAAATTTCATACTTAAATGAAATGTATACATACAAGAACAAAAAAAAAAAAAAAAAAAAAAAAACAGTAAGTGGACATAAAAAATAGCTTTATGTAGGGTAGTCAGCGGTGGCTATACGTTCAGTGTTTAAGATAAGTGAAATATGATACAACGAAATTGGGCAGTCAGCGAAAAAACAATTATACGTGCTTTATGCATGCTCGGGCGGTAACAAATATATTGTCGTTACACAGCGTCTGAGCGGATTTTCACAAGTAGTCTTTTCAGAGATAAAGTTTTTAAGTATATTTCCTTTATTTTCTGCTTGACTTAGTCTTCAAGAAAAAAAAATTGTTGGCAAAGTATAAGCGTCTCAGAATACCGTTAAACTAAAAATTGTTTTTCAACCATTTTCAAATGATCTACACTATATATTATTATTTATTTCTGTTATAACCATTTAGTCCTCAAAGTCATGAAATCCATTTGGTTTCACCGACAAAACGCTATTTCCTGAAATATAGAACATTTAAACACAAAAATCAACCGTCGCGCGTCTTTTCTAAACATTTTTTTCATATTAAACAATTTATTGACATTTTCACGATTTGTATGCAATTCGTTTCTTGTCTTGCACTTAATGTGTATACATAATGAATATAGATGAATCTAATTGCACGCATTTAGTGGAACGATTCGCTGTAATTTTCCATTAAAGTATTAACTATAGCTGTAGCCTAACTCAGCAATAATAATAAGCAACCGTCACGATTTCGCTGCGTCGTTTTCTCGGATCTAGATTAGAATTTCGTTTATTCATAGCTGAAAAGTAAACATTGTATAATATTATCATACGATATATGTTCATATTATTGTTAATATTTTGTACCAACCACCTGTATAGTTTCTCATACGTTTTTAACTCAACAACAATACTGTATAAGTAACGTCTGTTATGAAATATTACTTTCAATGTTCCGAAGAAATTATTTAAAAACAATACGGATTATTTTCGTTTTATTTGTATATCGTCGACAGCGAATTTCATCGGTAATAATAGGTATAAATATTACATTATATAGTTTGTCGTTTTCTTTTCCGTGGAATTCAATTTAAACCGACTTTGATAAACATTAATTAGTAATTCCTTCCGGATTTCTAATCGTGCTTGTGAGATAACATAGCAACTTCACATGCTATATAACGTAGACAAGACTTTCTTACGAGTATATATTTTGAATCCCCCACCATATACGCAATCTAATAAAATAATAATAATCGAATGAATTATGAAAAACTTGACGGAGCACGAATTTTTTGAAACATGTAACATTTAGGCGAGACCCTAAAAAGTGTTTTCCTGTGTAATCCGATGGGAAATGTTTTTCGTTTGTAGTACTTCCAGTTGTTTTAGCTTTCTTAACGGTGATTTAAGTCCATCCGTATTCGTTGCGGGTCGACCGGATTTTCGTAAAAATATATTTTTTTTTAACACACAAGTGTTCGTGATTTAATAATGTTAGGTGACCTGGCAGGAGTTAGGTGCCGGTATTATACGATATTGCCCTTGTTATTTTATGGAGCAATTCATAAAATAATATGTCAGTTACACGGTATACATACCGCGAACAATAGTGTAACGAAAACGCATACTATACAATACGCGTCGTCTTACAATGTGTTTTAATACGTTTTAATCAAAATATTCATATTGTAAAATTTTTGTTTTCGACAAAAGAAAAATAGTAAATGAATAAAAATCGAGACTATAAAAGCCAACAAGAATAATGAAATATATTACATATCCAGTAATAAACTCCCTCGGATTCTATCATAATAAATACCGATAAAAATTCATTGGGAATATTATAAATAGGTATAGTGTTTATATAGTTTATATGGTGGTTTCATACAACGTGTGAAATACTATTAAAAAAAAAAATAAAAAAACCTTATTTGTAATCGTATAATTTCGAAAACATGTTAAGTGCCGCAAATATCTTTAGATTTATATAAAGAATAAAATACAAAACAGAAAATACAAAAATCGCTAATTTAACTTTTCAAACCACTTACGCCATAGTAATATATAATATTTTAACAAAAATATTATTATGTCAGCGACCATTAACTTTTAAAATAATTACGCTTTCTGAATACCCATAGCTACAAAAAAATGTAATCATCAATGGAAAATAATGTTAAATAATGTTAAAATAAGAAGTATTTACTTATATTTTACTAATACTCATATTATTGTATATGATTCAAAACAATGAGAAGATTTTTTTTGAAAATACAATATATTATATTTTATACTTAAAATATATATCAGAAATAATATTTTAATTAACAATATATTAATGTAAATATTATACATTAAAATATATATGTATATCGTTTTATATACACCATACAGGTTCATTACTTTACGGTATTCTCGCAATTTTCTCTATGAATACTCAGCTATAATAACTGAATATTTGTTTTCCATATCAATGTATCCCACTAGCCACTTCACAATATTGATAAATACAAATAGTTCTTACAAATGAGTGTAATTAATAATATGAATTCGATAAGAATTTTCAACTAATATAAGAAAACGGCTATTTATCAATATGTGATCTAATAAATGAAAACTAATTAAAAATATATATATTTTAATTTATAATTTTATAATTATTAAGTATGAATAACAACATTAAATGTATATCAAAAAATAATTAGTAAGTACCTATGTGTAAAATATAATATAAAATATGCTTGAACACTTGTGACTGATAGACTATAAAATATTATAATCACAAAAAATATACTTTTACACTATATGTGTATTTATATATAGTATAACTAACTAAGTAAGAACGTTACTAAGAACAGGTAGATTTGAATAACTTGAATAACAAATTAAGTTTAAAATGCTCTATATTTTAGGAGTATGTGAAACTAGATATTTATTTATTTATTTTTTTTTTTTTTTCACATACAAACGGACACAAGGTCCTATTACAATTTAAACAATAATATATATTAGCATAATACTTATAAAATACTTAAAATATAGACAATAATCATAAATTAAACAATATAATAAAGACATAAGTTCAGGAGCTATAAAAACTGCTAAATTTAATTAAATAAAATTAAA
>JAIPRL010011557.1:0-13341 GCA_025469235.1 Pemphigus obesinymphae
TGGATAATTGCATGAGAGACTATGAGAATGGGATCCTTACACGAATTAATTATTTGAAGAAAGTCAGTTTTAAGTTTATACCAAGAATTTAATATTTTTTTATTTAATGTTTTTGAATTTTTTTTAATGTGTGTATTTTAAATTTGTATATAATTATTACATATTTTTATTAACCTTATTATATATTTTTATATTTTATATATACGGCCACTACCTGCGATAAACCCATTTCCAAACGGGAACCTATTCGGCCACTACCTGCGATAAACTCATTTCTAAACGGGAACCAATTCGACCAAATGGGAACCAATTTGGCTACTCCCAGAAAAAATAAGAAATAAATTAAGGGAAATAGAAAATTCACCTGTTCATGATAAACATTTGTGGTTATTTTCTCGTAGTTTCGAAAATGATTGTCTTGAAACTTGACCTTGTTTTACTGAGTTTGTATTTTACTATAATTATGCAGACGTCATATATTTTCAATACTATATGATAGAATTTAGGACATTTTATCATTCAACCAACGATTTAGTAATACAATTTCTGTATAATAGTTTTATAATAATTATTTCAAAATAAAATATTTCAGAAAAATATATAAAACTATGCAAAAATCCATAATCTTGTTGAAGTAAACAAATGTAAGACAAATTTCGTCTCTCGTGTTAGTATTGGTACAAGTGGTATTATTCACGTCATTGTAACTGTAGTATTCATGACATTGTAATTGTGCGACGATAAAAGTCGAAAAAATATAATGATTTTTTTTACAACGATTTACTTATAAAAAATTATATAATCATATATATTATATAAAATCAAAAACATTCTAATTGCACGAAAAAATATTGATTGTTATTATGGATAATACAAATATTATATATTTTTTTCTACTTCAAATATTTGGAATTATATTTTTACGATGGCATTTTCATTTTTAGCACAACATTAATATTTTAGAGTGATAACATAAATGAATGATAGAGACTAAAAAGACGTTTTAACAGCTCTCTTGCCTCATGACACATTTCAATAGGGTGCCCTAGAAGATGATTTTAGAATTTAAAATTTTAAACATCTTCCTTTCTTATTAATTAAAAACACGATATGCGGTATATTTTTAACCCTTTGATGTAGCAAGGTTGCGTTGTTGGTGAAAAAGTTGTTTATTACTTTTGGGCAATTGGTTTATTAATAATAAATTAATTTTCATAAAAAATAAGAAGTCAAAATTTATTTCGAATGGAACCATATTTTGAATGGTAACTAATTTTAAAGAGTTGTTTAATACGAGTGTTTTATACTGCTTAATGCTTATGTCAATAATTTAAGCTTGTAATATTACAGTCAAAAAATATATTTGAAAATATATAATTTTTTTATAAATACTTATTAACGACTTACCCTTCTCTCACTATTGTAATACTTTGTAACAAATAATCTTGCCCTTCCGCCCCAAACTGCGTTATATAATATGTGAAAGATCCCTTTTAGGTAAAATGGTAGGAATGTTAATTTGAAAATATGAATTAATTCATAAGTCAAGTTCAATTTGTATACAATGATCTTATTCACGATCACGTTTATGATGTACTTTATAAAAAATTAACATGTTAATCTGGATACCTTAAGGAAGATTATGTTTTACATATATGAATAATTTTCGTATGGATAAATCCAATTATAATGAATAAAAACTGATCCAGGCTAAAATTCGACTGCCAGTTTCCAAGTATTATATTTAATTTGCAATTCTTAAAATTCGTTCAAATTCATAAAAATATGAATATTATTTATGTTCACATTCTCTATAAAAATATTAAAATTTTCGTATTTAAATTTAATTATTGGTAATTTAATTTCTAGGTCATAAAATATAAATATTAATATTATAAATAAAATTGCTGGGAATTTTCAAATACTGTGCATAAGAACCGTATAAAATTATAATCTTGTAAAATTGTCATTTTGAAAATATTATGAGCTTAAACTTTAATGTTTATATTACATATATAATTTAAAATATAAATGCGAATTGTTGCAACTATGAATAATTAATCACGCATTAAGACTACACTATGCACCATCCCGATAATTTTCTGTGGTAAAAACTTGTTCACACGAGTAAATCCTGGTTTCTAAAAGGAATTTAAACAATAATCTAAAAAAATATGAAACAAAACAAATATCTTTCTCCCTAGAAACCGTATCAACCATGTTAATAGTATATATTATATAATGAAAATATTATAAAACGAATAATATATATCTCCCCTAGTAACAAAATCTAAAATCCAAACTATGTACTTCAGTAATTGTAATTATAAACGAATGGATACAACGGGGATATAAAGTGTCTAATCTTATGTTTAGAAATCTAAAAGTCAATATGCTTAAAAATTATCTTAAAATTACCAACTAAATCTATAATGTATTAATAAATCTATCATAAAATTCTTTACCCGAAACTCCTAATCGATTCCTTCTACCCAAAATAGAGTACCAACATATTTTTTTAAAAATAAATTCCATTATAATTATTTTCAATTTAATTTAATTTCCATTATTTTAAAATGCTTTAAAATTTTATTTTGATTTTTTTTTCATTTCAAAAAAAATTCCATACAAATTACATTCCATGGTATTTTGTTCATATAAAATATTTTCTTAGACTATTAAATAATTTTATTCAATTATCTGTTATTATTATTTTTATTATTATTATTTATTATTATTATTATTCTGTAAATTTTCCCTCACGCCTGCCTTATATACCTATTTTTCTTTTCTTTTACCATTTACTAACTACTATTCCAACTACTTATCTATCATTTTTTAGATTTTTAATTTTTATTAACGGTTTATGTAGTTATTTCCATAGTATATAATGTTTATATACTTATATGGTTTTGTATAATATGTTTTATAATAATTAATACGTAATGAAAGTTTTAGAAACATTTATAATATTGCATAATTCTCTAAAAATCAGTGAATCGCAGTAAATTGCGGTCGCGGCAAATTGATCGCCGGTGAATTTATCGCTGGTGAATTTAAATTTATCGTGGGTACAGGGTACAATTGGTCGCCAAACAAGCATTATTTTTAAATAATTTTTCTTAGATACTATGCTGTACTACAGAAATAACACATTACACATAAAACGAATATTAAAATGGTATTCTGCATATTTTATAAAATTATAATCATTTTTCATCTTTATGTTATATTTGTTAATTGTAAAATATTATTTAGATTCTATAATGATATATTCAAATAAATTGTTGAAATAAAATAAATTATTTTTACTATTAGTCGAATAAGACGTATTGTCTACTTAAAACAGATACTGGTGGCATTTGTCCTGAGTAGCACTTGAAAAATAAACAATATTGTAAAAACGATTTTATTGTGATTCAAAAAAATAAATATATATATATATATATATATATATATATATATAAATGAATAGTTTTAAAGTAATTTTAAGCTCTGATCAAAGTGAAAAATCTATTGGTTTCACAATGATGTTTTTTTCCTATCTATCTGTATACACGATAAGTACCAGTATAAGAGTAAGTACTCTGATCTTGTAATTCAAGTGCAAAAATTTTATGATTTTAAATATAGAGTAAAGATCGCGATAGCTTATCGGAGTTGCAGAGTCAGTTAATCGACAAAAGTCTTGTAGTAATAAAACAATTACAAAAAAACAAAAATCCAATTTCTACTAAATAATTTGTTTTTGTTTTATTAAATACAAAAGTATTATAAAGTAGTGTTAAATATTAAACAACTAGCTACTGATGATGAAAACATTGTTTTCGATATACGTATTTGTTAAAATAAAAACAAATTTTTTATAGAAATTAGGTTTTAATTGTTATATAAATAATTCTACAAGTAACAACACATTCTACAACATCAAAAAAAAAAAAAAAAAAAAAAAAATAATAAAACAATTATTTATTATCAAATATACAGTTACAGCATTCAGTTTATATTATATCTCTGGGTATTTTAAGGTTTGATTTTGTAGTAACTAAACTTTATATTTTCATCTTCTTCTTACAATATAGTAGATTTACATACAATTCGTATTTCGGTATTATAGTATAATAACTAAAGAATATTGTAAAATAATTTTTGTTTGGCGATCAATTATTATGGGGACTAATTATACCCGCAATCAATTTTTCGGTAATCAATTGATTGTCCGCGATCAATTCACCGGATACCAAAATCAATATACTAGAGAAATTAAATAAATGCAAGACGAATATGTTATAATCTTTTATGTATTTTATGTTAGTTCGGATTAGAAAAATGTGGTGTTACTCATATTGCTGTGCGATGTTACAACTCGAAAAATATCCACCTTGCGATTTATATTGACTTAACTATAAAAAAATGTTTTATTTTTAATCATTTAAAATTTAAAAAAAACAAACAATGTTTAACGATAATATTTTTCGTATATGAGTTTTAGAGGTAAATATTTTTTAGTAGTTTAGACCTAACCGGATTAAATAATAACAACTAAATAATTTTTCAATTAATTTCTAAATTTTGAAATTTTTAATTTTAATTTTCATATATTCCTAAAAAAACTGATCCATTTAATAAATATTTTTACAAGGCCGTAGGAAAAGGTCTGATCGAGTTAAATCACATAAAATAATTTTTTAGTTATTAAGATCTGTTCATTTTAAGTAGTTTATTAAATGGTCTAAATTTTAGGAACATACGAGTATATTATATTTATATATTATATAATATATAAAAATACATTTTCATTACTTTAGAAAATAATAGATAGATACTAGGTATTTGACTTAACGTAGGTACTATTCTAATTGATTGAATTATCAAAAATGGATTACCAGAATGTCCTTTTTTAAAATTTAAATTTAATGATATAATATTACATCTTTTATAAAATATTCAAACGTATGTGATATGCAATTACAAATATTAAATTGTATCCATATCTTCTATATTTCATATTTTTTTTTTTTTTATTTGCTCAATAACGATATATAAGCCTTTGTAATATAACAATTTTTGTTACTATAATTTTTTCTAACTGAAGTTCTGATTCTCAATTTTTAATTCTATATTGTACTGTATACAGCCATAAAAAATGTATTCTATTAAAAGTAACGTAGCAATTATACTTATTGTAATTTTTTATGTTATTAAACCAGGTAATAATAATTAATATACGTCTAGTTACTAGAAAATCATCTACTAGTTTCTAGCAGATAATTTTAATTAATTTTAAACAATTGTTTTAGTTTAATACAGTAAAATCAGCCTAAAACGTATTTGAACTTTTTGGAATATTGAAAAAACAAAATCAGTAGTCCCTTTAATATAATGATAAATGATAACTATAGTTACCAATAATATTTATTATATAATATAATATTATACAGTTTTCGTCTGTAGTTAATGTTTAATATACGAAAATTATAACTATTGATGTTATTTTATAATAATATAAAACAAACAAATATATATATATAATATGTAGGTACCTATACAGAATGTAACAGAACTTTTAACAGATGCCCTAATTTGTTTTATAGTTTATCTATTCTAAAATTATAATAGCATATATGTATATAGTACTATTAACTTTATATTTTTTAATTAAATTTTAATGTTTAGGAATTCGATAAAAAATTGAAAATTTTTTTAAAAAAAAATGAATAATGAAATCAAGATAAGGTATTTTTAAATCTGATTTTTAAAAAAATTTTAATTTCTTGAAAAACTGAATATTTTTGGCACTTATCCATCAATAATAATTGAGGGATGCATTCAATATTGATAAATATTTTTTTTTATTCCATTATTATTGATAGTAATTTTATAATTTTAATTGTGAATTTCATATAATCATATTATTGTTATGTTATTACCATCAATAATTAATATTTAACAATCCAAAATTATAAAAAAAGTAAAAATTTCCATCTAGCTTAAAATGATTTAATTAAATCATCAATTTATTTCGCGTTAACAACATTTTATACTATAGTTCTAGCATAACATTATGAACAAATGTTTTAAATCGCTAATTTTCTTTTTATTTCCATCCCCAAAATTTCAACTACAATCGCCTAAGAAACACAAGAAATATTAGAATTTACTTAACGGGTTGCTTATAGCAGAGTATTTATATAAATTCTAAAATCATTTGTTAATTCAACAATTTGTAAATTAAAACTTACAGAACAAAAAAAGAAAAATAACAATAAGAATAATTTGGATGGAAGTGGTTTAAAACATAATTCAGAATATATCCTATAAATTTAATATCGTAAATTGAAAAATTCTAAATGAATAAAAATTAGAAAATTAGAAACACAATGTATAGTAAATATTTATCGGGGAATTTTTTTTGTGCTAAATTTTTTTAATTTTAATTTTTTCAATATTAAAATTTATTAATTAAGTATTAAATAAAGACCTTTATCAGATTATCAACATTCATCACTTTTATAATAAATTTTTAATACATAATAAATAATAGTATTCAAATCAAATTATAAGTTTTTTTTTTACTTTATAATAGCATTCTTTAAATGTGTATAATATTATAAACCACATAGATTGGTGTAAAATTTATCCAGTTGTCCAATGTAGATTGATTGTACAGCTAAAATTTTGTATGTTTTATTGAAAATATTAGTATAATTTTTTGATTTATAATCAGAGTTCATATCTACAACATGCCATTGAATAAAATAGTTCTGATTTTTAATAGATTTGTACAAATTTTATTTATAAAATGCATAAAATTATTTAATATTTATTATTAAAAAATATATATCCAGATTATTTAGTTATACTTACATTTGGCCTCAAGACATTTTACTGCATTTTGTTATGTCAACTTATGTCAGTTTACAATTATTTTTTTGTTCAAAAAATACATATTAAAAAAAAAAAAAAAATTAAAAATGCCAAAAATCTATTTTTTTTTTGTAAAGTACCTTTTATGAATTAAATGACTCAAAATTTAAAATTGCTATTAATTACCCAAAAATTTGTAAACATTTTTACAATTCAAAAACTGTTTTGCTTTCATAATGCAAGTATGTACGTTTTTGGGTAAAAATAATTTTTCATTTATTTATATCTAATTAGAATGACGTAATTTTAATACTGTATTAAATTTTAAGGTCTAAAAATCAAAAATTAAAACTGTTATGAATTAATGACCCAAAACTGAAAATTGATATAAATAGTTTACAATTAAAAAAAAAAATTAAAAACATTTTGACTTTAATTTTTTGTCCTTATAGTTGTATTATATCCTTGTATTTTGTGAAAATTTGAAGTTTATATAATGCTTAATGCATGGAAAATAAATTATTAGGACGTGAAATTATATTGTATTCATTTTTTAGTGTTCAAATTTCATTTTTAATAATTTTCAATTTCACCTACTTATTACTTCTTTGCGGTAAAATACATATTTGTGCCTGTATCTAATAATATCTCTGATAAGTTGAAAAACGTTTCCAACAAATTTGGCTTAATATTAATATTATATATTTTAATACTTGATTACAATATAAAATTATCAATTAAATTTTTATAAGATAATATGAATATAATATCTTATATTATAGTAGTAGAATAGTAGTAGGTACTACATAGATGTATATAGATTCTAGATGAATTTGTAATCAAAATATTTTTAATATCAAAACTCATCTTTAGTTAACTCCTACCCAAAAATTCATTTCTCGAAAAATAGAAATAAATATCATTGAAAAAATAAAAACCAATAAAATTTTCACTGCTCTCAAAATCTAAAACGTATGCAAAGTCTATTTTATATTCATGTTTATTTAAATTATAAATATTTCCAACTAAATAATTTACATTTCTTAGCATTTATAATATTTCAATGTAGTAAATCTACCGATTATATTGTGCCAAATAAAATTCTTCAATACAGTTAAAATATTTCAATGAGTCTTAGCGTCTTATATTAAATAAATCTGACTGTAACAATAAAATAATAAATTCAAAGTAATTTTTGCTAATTATCTTTCAATTAGAAAATTAAATATTATAATAATAATTGTATAATAATTATATAAGATATTTTATCATACTTCTACGGTTTGTAAAATATATTATATTAACTATGAAAAATCGATTTTATCAAAATAAATAAAATATTTTTTTCAAATTAAATTTCAAAATAATAGAGATACCCCATTTGGTCATATTTCAGCCCTAGAGGCACAGATGTTGAAAAACATCTTAACAGATGTCGTTGAGTCATGTTGACCAAATTTGACTCAAAATTAATTTCTTATAGTAGTGAAAAGAATTTGCATATAAAACTTTAAAAGGTTGAAAGTTGAAAATACTATTTTAAATTATGTTTATGTAACGTAACACCAAGTAGGTAAACCTGCAATCCAAGCCAAAAAAAAAATATACTAGTTACCTAACTATTCTATGCATATCATACTCAGCATAACTAATTGTGGTAAAGGTCTTTTATAGTGGGCGCAAATAATAAAACTGCAGATATTTTCAATGTATCTTAATCTTAATATCAAAAGTTGTAAAATGCGACAAAAATGAATATTCTACGTTAAAAAAAATCCAACTTCTCCTTCAAATGAAATAGAGCGAAAACTACTGTACTAAGTCCAATGTGATGACATTTTGTATAAAACTTTTTTATCATTCACTAGGGAACGTAAACAATTATTTTTTGTTCACTACATCGTATAGGACGATCAAATCTTGATAAAATAGCCGCCAAACGTTTTTGTAGCGATGTTATGGTAAAACATTGTCAAAGGATGAAAAAACAGGGAAATATAATATAAATAGGGAAATGCGAGATGTAAAACAAAGTAGATTTAAAGTTGGTGAATGTTGATATCAACGTGATAGGTTAATATTTTGTGGTTGGTTTTTTTACATATTAAAATTATTTTTAATGGTTTAATATGTATTAAAATAAATGTTAATTAACAGATATAATAATCGATCAGTAGGTACAACTACATATTATATTATATTAATTTATGCACATTATTGCAAACTTTTATATCAACTTCCAGATTTGTGTAGTAGCCAGAATAAGTTGATATTGCTCATGTATATAACAAATGTATATTAGTGGGGCTTTTATAACTTAAAACCTTATTTTAACATTTTTCAACGAAATTTTATGGAGGCGGAGAAAGAACAAAATTTGTCCTTTCGACTCCTTAGAACTTCGGTTGGGCTAAACACAGGATGTTAGTTCTTATATAATTTTATAGCTCATGAATAAAGACCTAGTTTGATTTGTGCAGTAGCCTGCAACAGTGACTGCATGTAGCTGCTGCAGTGCACTGCTATTCATTATATTCAATGGAGCCGGTTTCGTTCGTATAGTGGCTGAATATGCTGCATGCATTCGATTGCAGCCACTGATCGGACCAACAGTAGACTGTATCCGACTGCACCGACCATGCGTTACCTTTGCTATAAATATATATTTACTATTACTTATATTTTTCGTCAGCCAATTTTTTTTTTTCAAACAAAATGATTTTTGTGAAAGCTAATTAAGCAAATGTATGTGAGTTTATATCTGCACATCCATCACATTATGATTCGTCATACAAATATTATTAATCTACCTAAAATAGTTCTTGAATTTACAATCGTTATCAATTAGATGTTTGGTAATTATGTTTACCAATTCCTCTTCATTATGCTTGGCTGTATACATGTCATACTTTTTTTCGGTTAACAAACGTAGGTATTATTTCGTCATCCCGTACTTACTTCTTTTTTGATTAAATGTCGTAGAACTAATTGTAGCACGTTATTCATCTTTGTAGCGATGTAAAATACTAAAAAATTATTAAAAAGTCACTGCTGCAGTCGATTGCATAAACGAAACCAATCTTATAGACATAAAAGATAAATAAAAAGATCCATAGTTTTTTCTTTTTATGTCCAATACGAACGCCGTTTAATATATAGGTTTAAAATATAATATAATAAATACAATATTTACAATTTTAAAGAATTCACTTATGTTTATAGGATATGCGTATGGTAAGTATGTATATTATAGTACCTATATAGAATATTGATAAAATTCTATGAATTTCTATCAAGAGGCTAGAAGGTAAAATGTATAAGCCAATTTGAAAACTCACTTTTTTAAATTTCCAAGAATTATCTTGGACATTTGATCATATTAATCAGCTTTAGTATCCCCTTCAAAGGTATTATACCCGTAAGCTAATGCAAGTCATGATATAAAAGTTTTTCTGCTACCGTAGCTTACACGCATCTCTTTAAATATAATCAGATTTATGTACATTTATTTTTAATATTATAGATTAATATAATTTAAGTTTTATATATATATATACAGTGTGTTCACACTAAGTGGTACCATTAAATATTTCTGTTGATGACCTTGGACTAAAATAAGGTTTTCAAGAGGTGAAGGGGAGTACCGAAATACACATTTTGAGAAAATATCAATATTTTAAACTTTCAGTAAGCTCATATGCAATGAAATTTATTTTTTTTAAATGGCAACTAAAATTTTTTTCTACATATCCGAATAGATTTTTTTTTTAAAGTCAATTTTAATATAAGAAGTTTTTTTTCTAATTTAAAAATTGACAAAATTAGAGTACACCTAAATTTTAATGAATGTTAAAGGAGTGGAATCAGTTTTGGAACATCAGAGCGGAAACTTTGAACAATTTATTAAACAACATTTATTTATTATTTGTATTATATCATATTTTATATTAAAAATATCTAAAATTAGTGTTTATTTATTTATGTATATATTTAATAATATCGAAGGTATCTTGGAGTTTAGTATTTACTTTTTTTTTTATGGTAACATTATTCGTATTTCATTATACGTGAATTCAAATTTAGACGTACTTTAATTTTGTCAATTTTGTAATTTAAAAAAAATTCGTAATGTAAATTGTTTTTAAAAATAATCTATCTAAATCTGTAGAAAAAAATTAGGGTTGCCATTTAAAAAAAAGTAAGTTGTATTGCATTGCGCGTACCGAAAGGGGTAAAATATTAAAATTTTCTTGAAATGTGTATTTCTTTACTCTCTTTCACCTCTTGAAAACCACATTTTATTAGCTGAGATATTTAGTGTTACTACCTCTTAGCTTGAGCACACTGTATATATATAATAATAATGAGTATAAAATTAACAATTTACATGATAATGATATTTACAAATCATTAAAATTAAAAAAAAAATAATAATATGCATGTATTGTACAGTACTATATATTTTGTTCTCAAAATGAAAATAATTAATTCATATTTTGTTTTACATTACGAAAGTGAAGAGTAATGAGTTGGTAATCGTCCACCTAAAATTGTATTATACATTTTTATACAGGGTGTTTCTGAATGGAATACATTAAATTCGTATACATACTCAGTGGGGTGACCCAATGACGAAAGTTTTTAAATTTTTTTGTCTACCCTTAAAACCTAAGTTTTTAAATTTTCATTCATTGTATATTAACATAAATGTAAAAATAAATATACCATGATATTTCCTGCAAGTTTTTCACATTAATCGATATTATATTACATCATTTTTGTCATTTTCGCCCGACTTTGATGCCCACAAAACGCTCGTGTCGCCAGAGTATAGCTACTAGAAAAAAAAGTGATGCGTCATATCGATTCGTATTAGAATTTTCCACGAAATATCATTGTTTAATTTATTTATAGACGTCTAACATTCCTAAATTAATTAACACGGATATTAAATAATAAAATTATCAAAAAGTACTTTGAATAAACGTATTTACCTAATTAATTGTATTAGAAGTCACAAAAATTTTTTGTACTGTGGAAAATGAAGAATTTATGCTTCAATTAGTTCAGGAAAAACTTGTAGAGATTAAATTGTCTGTAAGTGTTTGGTGTGGTTTGATCGGAAATCAGTTATTTGGTCTACACAAATAAATTACCTCCTGATTTTAATCAATATCATTTTTGATGTGGTTTGATGAAATAAATAATTTATGAAAATTAACTCGATAGGAATGTTTTTGCTATCAACGAATAAAGTACGTTTGGGTTAAAAGTTTACACTTGCAATGATAATTTTAAAAAAGCCATCCAGATGAATTTGGTTAAAGCTTGTCCGTCGTCCCTTTTGGTTTTTAAACAGTGCAGTGTAGTTATAGTTTAGATTTGAGAGACATGATTAGTGGCGTATTTCCGATTTCCATCTGGGAGTTATAATTAGAAAAAAATTGGCACATCAAAAGAACTCGGATCTTCCGCCTTCCCTTATTATTGCTATCATACATTTAGGTACGTGAATTGAACTTATATACACAGTATTTTTACTCATTTTGGTGATAATAACTTTTCGTTTTCAAATGACTTTCATCAAAATGTATCAATTATATAATATTCTATTACAAAACAATATTCTTTCTTAGAGATTTTTGATCCATTTCACCCAAAACTTATTCGAAGTAAATATTATAAAAGCGGTTATTTACACTTTCAATCATCAAAATACAATATGAGATTTACTATTGATAATACACTTATTACGAATATGGTAACGATTTAAAGAGTTAAAAAAAAATGTGCCTAAATTAATTATAAAAAGTATAGTGGTCTATATGTATGTATGGTATATATGGTGGATATATTGAATTTGAAAGCCACGATAAACTATTTGTTTCGATAAAAAGATTGTGATGAAAGCTTGGTATAGTATTATTTTTTGATTTATTAAAATTTTTCACCATTTTCAATAATTTTCATTTACGCTTAAAAAATAACTGAATATAAAATTGAAAATTAACATCTTTAATATATCAACTCCAACAAATTTCCTATTAAAATTATAATTATCTGGAAAATATAACTTCATTTTTTCTACCCAAAGAAATGTAACATCGCACAATAAATTAAATCAAAGCAAATTTTTATAAGAATAACTAAAATTTTTTTAATTTTATGATATTAATATACGAGTACATAGTGTTAAAGTAAATATTTGGAGAAAATATCAAGTTTTTGACATATTAATATTCAAATATCCATAATAATGGTAGTTTCCCTTCTCACTTAAGAATACCGCAGAAAATATGACCTATTTAAATTATTTATTTATTTATTTATTTATTTGTAATTAACGCCAATCGGCAATTATAATAATGTACATTGTATATATATATATATATATATATATATATATAAAGATTACAAAAACAAATTAAATGTGATAAAACAGTTATTTACACATAAAAATACATATTTATATAG
>JAIPRL010011558.1:0-13341 GCA_025469235.1 Pemphigus obesinymphae
TTCAGCACCGACGACGAGGTAGAGGAGTTCGTGTGCACATGGCTGTCCGAGTTGCCCAAGGAATTTTTCGATACCGGCATCAAAAAACTTCCGGAAAGGTGGAAAAAATGTGTAAATATTGAGGGGAGTTACCTAGAAAAAATGTGATTTTTGTAATTTTTTTCGATAATAAATAAACGAGTTACAGCATTTGTCTCGATCATATTTGAACCACCCTCGTATATATATGTAATGTGCCGACCAAAAAAAGGTAGGTTGGTTCTTTTTTTTTTGCTTATTTACGTTTAAGTATTTTTGTAGTATTGCAATGTAAAAAATAGCCCAGTGAAATGTTGAAATTGGCCTGCCTAAAAAAAGCTCGCACACCCGAAAAAAAACTGAAATGAGTGCCCCTGAGTGTATCATAGTACAATAGACAGTTATGATTAGGGTCAAATGATGTTTTGAATAAATGCCCTATGGTTACGTATATGAATTTATTCCGAATGATTTTGTTATAGAAAAGGACAAATATTACGTTTTTTTATAGGCCCGGAAATAGATTCCCTGCTACGCGTGTGTATGCGGTGTCGTGTCGAAATCAAATAACGTGTTAATTAATAGGTATATAATACATGTTATTTAATATATATATCGCTTAATTACCACCAACAATTATTTCACAACATTATATAGTAGAAATAGATAGGAAGATGAATTTAAGGTGAAATTAAATCCATTTACCTTTACTTGATCGAAATTCTGGTCGGTCTACGTTGATACGTTGAACGCGAATAGAATAAAATCAGTAGAGAGATATTATATTAATATTATTATTATTGAGTTTGATGAATGCTTCCACATCAATTAAGTACCCGTGTTACGTAATAAATAAGATGACGGATGTGCGTATTTATGTGAATAAAAATACTCAAATCAAACTTAACTATTTCTAGCAAGTGAGCACAGTATTGATCGCTTTAATCCAGGGATTGATGTAGGTTGTTAGATTCTTTCACATGAGATTGTCTGAAGCTTTTCAAATCTGAATTATAACGTTCACTGTGTGAAATTCAGACGGATAATGTATATTAATTTTGAACTTAACTATCTCTAGCAATTGGGCACAGTATTGATCGCTTTAAATCGGGGATTGTTGTGGTTAGATTATCAGATGCTTACACGTGAGATTGTCTGAAGCCTTTCAAATCTAAATTATAACGTTCACTGTCTGAAGTTGAGACTGATAATGTATATTAATTTCAAACTTAATTATCTCTAGCAAGTGGGCACTGTATTGATCGTATTAATTTGATATCATTGAAAGTGAAATCAAATACGATCCCGAAGTTTTGCATACAGCGTTCAATCCCTATAGCACTTAAATAAAAAGTGGAAGAGAAAATTCAGCGATTAGTTGGAAACCAGACGTTATAATTCCTGTAGACCATATAGTGTATGGGTAACACCGATGGTACCAATTTTAAAAAATGGTGGATCGGTAAGGCTTTGTAGGGATTTTAAAATTACGGTAAACCCAGTTTTGGTAGGCACTGAATATTCATTGCCTAAAATTGTATATTTATATGCAAAAATTGTAGGAGCTCACTATTTTTCAAAAATAGATTTAAAAGTCGCGTACCAGCAGTTAGTCCTCGATTTCCCAGTTGTTCACTACGATAAACAACACAACCAAACGTATATTTAGATACACTCGCGTTCCTTTTGGCTTAAAGTCTTCAGCAGAAGAGTTTCAAAAGGCAATTTAGAGTATCACGTCGTGATTAGAATGGGTTGATGTTTTTATATACGACATAATTTTCTCGAGTAAAACAGTATGCGAACGCAAATTTCCACTAGATAAACTTTTAGAGACGTTAAATACTGCTGGTTTAAAAGAGAAAAGTGCAGTTTTTATAAACATCTATAGAATATCTGCATCACAAAATAGACGGGAAGGGTCTATACAAGCTGGAAAAACATATAAAAGCAATCAGAGCAGCACCCGCTTCGAAAAATAAGTTCGAGTTAAAAAGTTTCTTAGGATTGATAACCTATATTATGCAAAATTCATTAAAAACGCAGCGCTAGTACTTAAACCACTGTAAAATCTCTTAAAAGTAAACGTCAAAATATAAAAAAAAAAAATATTTTCAACACCGGTACTTGACCATTATAATCCAGATCTTGGTGGTGCGGTCTCAACACACGTAACACCAGTATAAGCAATATGAAAGCGCATTAGCTCGTTCCTATTTCTGGTAGCCTATGCTCGATTCAGACAAAGAAAACATCGCGCGTAACTGTGAAAACTGTTTACAAGTTAGATCATCATCTCCGAAAGCCATACTTACGCCCCGAAAGTGGCCTGAACAGTCTTGGACTAGATTACATATAGATTTTTCGGGTTCATATAAAAATAAAGTCTTCCTAGTAGTAGTAGATGCAACTTTTAAAATGGTAAGAAATTTTTTAAGTGAATGGCATCTCTGCAGGCGTAGTCATTTTAAAACTCCAGAAACTTTTTGCAAGATTTAGAATCTCAAAATTCATTACATCGGATGTCGCGAATTGTTTCACAGGAAACGAATTTGAAATTTTTTGTAAGAATGGGGGAATCCAACACCTGGTAGGAGCACCTTTCCACCCAGAAACAAATGGGGCTGCGGAATTATTATATATTAGTATAATAAGAAATTTCATTTAAGTATTAATAATAAATTGTGCAGTTTATTAATTTAAAGTGATTTTCTAAAACCCATTTAGAAACTGAAAATATGACTTGGAGAAGTACTCACCCACTGTACATTCAACGTATAATGTGTATAAGTATTTGGAGCACTTTTAATAAACATTTTTTTTATCTGTAATACTTTTAATATTATAAAATTACAAAGGATTAAAAAAAAGTAGGTACATAAAAAATATCGAATGTGACAGTAGATAAAAATGAACATTTTTAATAGCTTCCTTATATTTCCTTTCAAATTAAAATATTATTTAAAACGAATGATCGTTTTTATAGTTATATTTAAAAAAAATAGCATAAACAATAGTTTGCTAGCTTATAGTAATGTCACGAATTGATAAGTTTATAATTTCTTTGAAATTATTTATTGATACACATGTTATATATCATATGATATTGCATGTTTATTTTCATATATTATACATATATTAAATTTAGTTACTATTTGATAAATTCTGTAATATTAAATATATCGTCTTTTCTTGAAATAATGACAAACGTATCTACTGACCCCCCAAGTACGTAATTTATATTTAACATTTACTCTTTTACAATATAGACATATTATATATTATGTAGAAACTTGGTACTATAAAAAAAGTAAACCAGATATGGGACAATTGATATTGGGATTAAACTCTCTTCGATTTCCTCAGTGCATATTGATTGTTATTATTTTAATTATTAAATCAATAATAATTTATTACACTCGGAAAATGATTCTAAAAGTAATTAAATTTATTGTAGTCCTTAAAAGTCCTAACATACTTAAATAAAAATTACAAGTAAAAATTTTCGAAATATATAAAATAGGATCTTCATCTGATCACTAATCTTCTAAATTGTATCCAGTTTTCAAATATAAATACCTAAAATTATATTTATTATGTTATGTTTATATATTATATATAAACCTAAAAAAAAACATTATTTTGAAACTGTAAGAGATTCATCGCCCCGTTTAAAATATAATGTTAATAGAGAAATTTTAATTTCGTCGTTGATTAGGCATAATACTTTAAAAAATTCAATTTTTATCCAATTTTTTAAACTCGATATAATGTTAACCATAATGTTTTGTGTATGATTAAAATATTTCAATAATTTGTTATTCCATTTGTATGATTTGAAGCTTAATTTTAAAAAGTTCAACTTTCAATATAGGCCAAAAATGACCAAGTGATATTTTAAGCACTTGGTCATATTTCTCCTATATAGAAAGATGAAATTTTAACCGTTTGAACTTTAATTCAAATAATAATATATATAATATCTACAATCA
This sequence comes from Pemphigus obesinymphae, assembly GCA_025469235.1. Lineage (NCBI taxonomy): Eukaryota > Metazoa > Arthropoda > Insecta > Hemiptera > Aphididae > Pemphigus > Pemphigus obesinymphae. The sequence continues at coordinate 4,011 of JAIPRL010011558.1, forward strand.
ACATGTTGTTATAGTTATTTGAATAGTTAATAAAAATCAATTTAAAGTTTAAAAGTGTTTTAAAAACAAAAATCTTTATTTTTAAAATTTTTTTTATAACAATATGTCAATATAATTATATAATTATGTATTTATTAAAATAATATGTAATATTGTATTCATTGAACATAAATCCTTATCATTACTATTATTATTAAAATAGTCCTTTAGGATATAAAGGATCATTAAAGGTATAATTAGGTCCGTTCCCGAATCGCCGACGACGTATTTTGTTTTTTTTTTTTTTTGCCTCGTTACATTTCGCCGAATTTTTAGATTCTGATAGAAAATTGCATCTAGATGGTACTTTAAACAAGTTATTTTTCGACTTTTTTAACGTGGCAGGAAAAACTACCAAAAAATTACAAAAATACTTTAATTATTATTATTATTATCATTATTTGTTTTTCCTATCTAAAACTGTTTGGTGTATATTATTTAAATGAATAAATAAATTATATACAAAAAATTTTGAAAATCGGACCTCTATTTGGTTTTTTATAGCAGTTTTAAGATTTTTGACGAGATTTTATATAGATACAATAATTTCAAGTTAAAAGACTAAAATATTTATTTATTAATTATTATTATTAAATATTTTTATTAGTATATATTTATTTTTATTATTATTAAATATTTTAATGACAATATCGAAGATTTGTAGTGTACTTTGGGGGGGGGGGGGTGTCCAAATAAGTGGACAGGCATACGGACACCACGCCGATATACAATTATATGGAACGTCGGCGAAATGGAACGTCGGCAAATCGGGATACATTGTCAATGCGGAACAAAGTGTTTTTGCGTGCGCGAATCGCCGCAAGAATAATAATATAGTAACAATTATTTTACGTGTGATAATTGCCACTGTTATTATTGGGATACATTTATTGTTATATTTAACTTATAAACTATTTTTAAAATCAGCTCTAATAGCTACCCATTGTATTATTAAATTATTTGTTTATTATTGTGGCATAAATTACCTCATATTATTTTGTGTGTATTTATTTATTTATATAGGATAGGTATAGCAGCTGGCCAGTCTGCGCATGGAATATTGTGAGTACCTACTTATATTATAATATTGTATTTTCAAACCAAAGGGGTTAATTACCATTATCGTTACTAACTTATTATTTATTTATTTATATTTTCGGTATTGCTGTTGTTATTTGCTATTTATTATTATCTATATTATTATCTACTTGTACCTGTAATACAGCACCAATTTTAGTTACCACATGTTATTTATTTATTTACTCTTTGGTCCTGTATTTTTAAGCTTACACACACACATATATGCACACCATACACACCCTTTCATATATACGGAGCCTCGTTTTCCTCGGCAAACCCAGTTAGGTACTCTAGAGCTTTGTTATACACATACATATCGTGTGGCCGACCAAGTCGGTTCAGATATTAGTTTGGTGGTGCGCGGGAAGTATTGGGTGACCGGGCGCTCTTATTATTATTATAAGTACCCGGCCCGTATAGTTACAGTTTTATAATCATCCATCTTAAATCTACAGCTAACATATAAATTAAAATTTTTTATGAGTAGGTACTACGAACACCTTATTACATACATTGTTACATCGATTTGGAAATGTTTTAGGTAAGACGTCAAACAAATATTTAAATTAACTCCCTATGTTATAAGATCACTTAGTAATTGATATAAATTTTCTGATAATGCAGTAAAATATTTAAAGGTATTGAATTATTTTAATTATATTTTTAATAGTTATATGGACTTTTTTTCTTTCCTCTTTACACATTAGATATATATATATATATTCAATCATAAGTTTGTTATGTATCATCTGTTACTATTGCACCAGTAAGTAATTTGTTGTACTAATTTTATCAATGAAATTAATTTACAGAAAGATCTAATATATGGTTCATATATTTATTTATCTATAACATAATTATGTTTCTTTTTATAAGTTTAATAAACTGAAATAAAATTATGTTCAATAAACTTAAGGGGTTTTTTTGAACACAAATCAATTATATAATATATTTAATACAAATCATATTAATATTAATATATATAATAAGTACTTGTGACTATTTATAATATAATAATATTAATATAAAACGTGACGTGGCACATGGCCGTCCAGCAGTATAAACACCGTGGGCAGGTTGCCAGCGCGTCGTGGCTTGTCGAAACCGATAGATCGCGGAACGCGTGTCGCCGCAGTGCAGTCTTCGTCACGCCGGCGCTGTGACACCGATCGTAACGACGATTGACCGGTTGGCAAGCCATTCTGTTAAGTTTTTTACGGTTGCTCCGAACACTATTGTTTTTTTTCTCGTATCCCACTAGACGTAAACGATCAATTTTCCGCTTGGTATAAAAATATTAGTATTATTTTTTATATTTGTGAGCACTTGATCACGCAAATCACATAGATTTTACAAAGAACATTTGTTTTAGTCAAAAATCTAATGGAACATTCAGTGTGTAATATATTATAATTAAGTATTAAATAATTTTAAATCACGAGTAACTATATTTATCATACTATGTGTTTTTTATATAGTTTGTTGAATGTTGAGTATATTAATGGAATATTGTTATCACAAACAGGAAAATTCTATTTATTATAAAACGTTTGATCAAAGTGCATATAAATGTAAAGTATATATTTATAAAATATATATGCATACAAATTATAGTATTCGCCAATTTCTAAATTTCTTCTTCTTAAGTTTTACAGTCTTTGAAATACTTTTGCTGCCTCTACCACATTTCTCGATCTATCTCTATCCATGCGATCTGCTATTGACAATCCCTGAGTATACTTGTTCAGATCATCTGTCTACCCAGCCCAGCCTAATATGACCACTAGGTATTTTCCCATTCATCTTTCCTTCTAGAGCCTTCCTTAAAATTCCTTTTGACCTCCATACATGGCCTGTCAACTCAATTCGCTTACTCATGAGGTACTTATTGATACTGGATTTTTTGATAAATTTGTTGCAATTTCCTATTAAATCTTTTTCTAAATACTTAATTTTCTAAGATACGTTCAATGTTCATATCCTTCTAAGCACTCTTCTATCAAAACAAACCATTTTTCCTTAGTGGTCAACCATATTTCACACGCGTATATTTAATCTGGTCGTAGGAAATATGACTATAGTTGTTCCTTTGTTGGTCTAGAGAGAAGTTTTGATTTAATCAATTTTTCCAAAGCAAATTAACCCTTCTTAGCGGCAAATATCCTAAGTTTGATTTCATTATGCATAGTATTGTTCTGGTTTATGTTCACACCAAGATATTTGAAATCTTCCACTAGTTTGATGGAATAGTTCCCTACTATCAGGTCCGCGTTGTTTCTTGCTTCCCTAGTCATGACTAAATATTTTTTTTTATTCTGGTTTACTTCTAGGCCCGTTTGATTCACTGCTTTAATCAAATCAATATTTCTTATCACTAAATCATGTCGCGTATTGCCTATTATAATTATATCGTCAATATAAGCAAGAAGCGTATTATTGGACAGATATCCATGCTTTGTCGCATTAGCATTGACCTCAACATCTTCTCAAGTGCTAGATTAAAAAGTATTGGTTACAACGCATCACTCTATTTGTGACCAGTTGTAATCTCAAAACTCTGTGAGGTATCATTGCAAAACTTAACTTTGCACACTGTGTGCAAATTACACGCTTTTATGAGATCAATAAGTTTTTAGGGATTACAAATTCCTCAAGGGTCACCCACAGCTTGTCTCAAGCTATGCTATCGTATGCCTGTCTGAAATCAACAATGTACATGTGGACGTCTTTTCCGAATTCATAACATTTTTCCATTATTTGTCTGATTATAAAAATATGATCCGAGATGGACTTTCCTCTCAAAAACCACTTTGATGGTCTCCTATTAATTATCTAGAGTACACTTCTAATCTTCTTAATAATTCCAGGGATAAAATTTTGTAGCAGGAGTCTAAAAGCGCAATGCCTCTGTAGTTACTTTTATCCATATGATTGCCCTTTTTGTATAGGGGACACATGTTAGCTATTTTCCAGTCTTCAGGAATTCAGTTGGTGTTCCATATTTCTTTTAGTAGTCACTTTGGTCAAAAATTGTTGGGTATAGATCTTTATTAGCTCAGAATTAATATTATCCTCACCGGGGTCTTTGTTTTTTTTTTTTTCAAAATCGCAATTATATCCTGTATTTCCTCAAAGTTTGTTTCCTCGAGAAAAGGCTGCGCCGTATAATATATCACATTTTCACTTTTCTTCGTATCTTTGTGATCAATATTTAAGATATTATCAAAATGCGTTTGGAACTTTTGGACGATGCTCTCTTCATTCGTCATCAAGTTCCCACCATCTTCCTTGAACATACGAATATGGGCTTTAAAACCTTCCATAAATGACCTACATTTTTTGAAGAATGATCTTGGATTTAACCTATATTCTTCTATTATTTGGATAAATTCTTTCTCCGCTGCTCTTTTTCTTGTCTCAATATCTTGCTTGCTGCATTTTATATTTAACAAATCCTTCTTTCTTTAATAACTTAACTTTTTCTTCTTTTACAAATTTCTAAATTTACTATACATTACTCGACATTGTATGATTATTATTTTAATTGAATTTAACTATGTAGTTTGATTAAATTACTCTTTTGATATAATATTAAATATAATAAATAGTATCATAAATATTAACAGTTATATATAGTACACCAAAACTGCACTCAGAATTGTTTTTTTGAATGCAATGGTTTATCATTGCGTACACCAAGAGTATTCTATCCGAAAAACGACGTGCGTCCATCCCTACTGACATCCAACGAGCGAAGTGCACCTTTTTATATAATGGTGATAAAAGAAAGATTATATTTTATTAATATTTAATGTTAATGTTTTTTTTCATTACACGTTAAGTATTTTAAATGTATTATTTATGAGTAATATCTATGTAGTTATATCGTTTAAGCAACATAAAATCTAAATATATAAAGATATATTATATATATATATATATATAATATATAAATGTAAATATGTAAATGTATAATTTTTAACATTATATTTAAATTGCATTTACCATCATGCCCTGTAAATTTAAGTTTATAAGAATTATAAAGTGTTTAATAAGCGGCAATAACATTTGTTATTATCAGAAAGAAATAGTATTTTATCTTATTGAAGTATTATAATTTAATATATGTTTACCGTAAATCCAATTGCAGAAGAGTGTTGGAAGCATATATACTATAAGGAAAATAAAATAATCATGAATATTTTTCATCGAAAAAAAACAGAAAAATCCAGAATGCTATGAGACTTATGGTTTTCCTAAGTTTTAGGCGTACATGGTATTTTAAATTAATGGATTCAAAATTTCAAACTATTCACTTTAGCTATACAATTTTTAATAATTAAACTTATGGATTAGTTATATTTATAATTATGAAAATTTTTATTTTAAATTGTATATAATTTGAATTTTTGTGGTTTTAATTGAAATAAAATTAGTGTATATTATATTCAGAAATTACTCAAAAAAACTGTTGCTTATTTTTAAACATTTAGCCGTTATTTGAAATTTTTTAAAAAAACTATAGAGAAATTAAATAAATGACTTGTACGAATAAAAACTATTTATCAATTTCCTACAATTTAAAATATTACATTGTTTTATACGGTAAAATATTAGTGTAATACCAGTATAATAAGATATTGGACAAATGATAAAGAAAATACCGAATATGTTCAAATGATAAAAAATCTAAATATATTTCTAATTGGAAGTAATTACAAATGAGCAAAATAATCACGAATGTTTATTATCACTATTTTAATTCAAATATATATTATACATTTATTGTGCAATAAGCTTTTTTTAGTATTAGGTAGTTATATAATTTATAGAATTAACCTGACATCATTAGGTAGTTTAAATGTTTATAACTAATTGAAAATTATAAGTTCATTTGATAAATTGAAGTCTAACTAATGATAAAATATTTCAAAACTGTATTCATTTAAAATTTTGCTGTAGTTCTTTTAAAATTTTAATTTAAGGTCAGTGTATTATGTTTGTTTATCAAATTAAAAAAAAATAATATTATATTATCTTGTCTGAGTAACGAAGTATTGTATCTCGAAGGTTTTTCATATAATAAGCCATAGGATTTAGATGTTATATGTCATTGTATAGTATTTTTTATTCTAAAAATATTTCTATGGGTAAATATCAATTTTTTTTTAATAAAGGATATTATAAGTCATACCATTAGTATATAATGTAAGCATATGGCTGGCTATACCATGAGCTAAAATATAGTAAAAATACATTATAATAAATGTTGAAATATTCACATAGACATAGAAAACAAAATGTTTTTAAAATATTTTTCAGAGGTGTAATCTCATATTATAATGATGTAATTTGGAGGCTAGGTGAAAAATTTGAACTACTTCAATCCTATTAAACAGTATGTATACACTATACATACCAAAACTTCAAGAAATTTTTTTAACTAATAAGATCAATATTTTTTATTAATAATATGCTAAGTCATCATGTTCTATGATAGAGCACTATGATTTTTGTATTTTTTTTGTTATATAGTAATAGTATATAACATTATATATTTTGTATAATTATAAATCTTTGTATAATACAATTAGATTAATTATATATATATATATATATATATATATATATATATATATTTGCTGGTGCCAAAGTCTTAATAAAAATATATGCATTTGTCGAATATAAGAGAGTTTATTACCGTAGAGGAAAATATATATATTGAACTGACATCCCCTTTTCTGAATTCATTCTGCTGGAATGATTCATAACTCACCGTATGTTAAACAAATAAAATAGTTGATACAGGAATATATTGATTATTTTTCTAAAGATTAGAAAAACAGTAGAAAATTAAAAAGAAACGTGAATAATTTCATTCTTTTAACAAATGCATTTTTTTAAATACTTATATAATTATTACTTTTTACATAAATACTGTCTATAGTTTTAGTAATAAAGTTAATTTTAATAATTTTAATGAATATTAATTACAGCACTTACGTGTATGTAGAACTAATCATATATAAAATATAATAATGCTATTAGTAATAAGTCTACAATATTTATTCATAATCTGTGATATAATAATAACAATAAAATGTAGAGTCATCTGTATAAATTCTTCTATAATATTGTGTGTCGTGGTCTGGAGATTAATACAGAATTTTTTAGTATTAAAATATTACTACTAGTTTGATTTATTATCAGTTTTGACGTTATATAAAGTATTATAATATTTATAAAATATAATAAAATACTTAAGAGAAATTATTATAAATCAATTACATTCATTTTGACGGGCAAGATATTCATTTTCTGGCCCTAAAAGTTAATATAAGTTTTAGATTATTTTTTTAAATAATATATTACATTTTTTTAATAATCTATTATAATTATAGATTTTCTGTGTAGCAGTACAAGAACTTTACACTATTTAACAGATAATTTCTTATTTTCTTAACCTTTCGATTCTGTGAACATATATACACATCTAAGCAAACTACTTTCTCTGAAGTGGTGTTCGTATATAGACATCAATAAACAATTAAATTAATTAACTGGTCATGATCAAATAATATTTATGTCAATATCTGAGTAATTTCATTCAATAAAAAAAAGTCCCATTAGTCTAGAAAAATAGAGTATTGTTAGAAAGTTCCCAAAAAAAATTCTCTGAGATTTCTTAGATTTTTCTTAGTACAGACAACGTATTTATATAAAATTAAGGATCTACGTGCGTGAAGAATAACTATTTTCTTTTAGTTATGTTTAAAAAACAATAAATATTTAAAATTTAAAAAATATCTTTTAATGTACTAAAAGGAATGAATTTATTATCGATTAAGCTCCAAATTTCCAAAATTATAAATCTCCAAATTAAGAAAAACTGTATATATATTAAATATAAAAAGATGTTTTAAAAATTTTTTCATTGTGATAGCAAATGATTTTTGGCTATTTTTATTTAATATATATACTTAATCTATATTCGTTCATATTACATATTGAACTCATTATTCTTAAATAACGGAGAAAATAGTATGTATACATTGAAAAATGTATTAAAATATAATCACTAGAAAAAAAGTATTACCAAAAATACTTAAAATTGTGTTCAATTATATTAAAATATATATACTTCTTTTTTATGTATCTGTATATATTTTAATAATAATTAATACAAAATTACACTTTGAAAATGATTACCTTAATAATTATATCATGTATTAGAAAATGTTTTTTCGGTTAATTTTCTATCTATTCATCAGTATTATATCAATCAATAAAATTGTTTGAGATCACCTAACACATTTATATAGTATAAATGTTACTTCGTCTAGTCAGAGTTCATAGTGGTGCACCTTAGAACAAAGTTATTTTTAAAATGGTAGTTGGTAAATTAAATATAATAAAATAAATAATTTTAACCTTTATCCCTCATTAGATGAATTATTTATAAAAGCATAAAAACATATGTTGAACAATTGCAGTTTAATGTCTATGAGAATTTTTGACTATTATTTCAAAATGTGTATTTTGATGATGGAAAAAAAAATAAAAAAGATTGTTGTTCTTATTTATTTAAATGTACGCATGTTTTTAACTAAAACTATAATTCATTTTTGCATTAACTTTTCAAAATTTAACCTTCTATTCTTATCATTTATAACAAATTATTAGTTTATTTTTTTCTTACTAAAGATGATAACTCAATCAGAATTTTGATACAATATTTAGTTTTAGAATTATGACAAATGAGAAATGAGAGTAACTTTACATTTCAAAAAATTATTGCTTATAATAACATTTTAAATAATATTCTATTTGTGTATTTCTTAATTTATATAATAAAGTAAAATACTATTCTTATCAATGGGTTTACAATTTAAGTTATTCAATCTTACATTACAATAAATGCTACAAAATCGTAATTTTTTGAAAATTAGTTAAATTTTCTGACGATCCCGCTCATCGGTTCATTTTTACTTTTATTTAGCTCCCACTTTTTAATATGCAATAAAAGCATAATACATTTTAAACATATTATAGAAATACTAGCTTAAGTGCAACACCTGTGGGGTACAACTCCTTGTAAGTGCAACTCCTTTTATATGAGACTATTTGTAAGTTAAACACCTTTTGAGTGAGGAATCTTAAGTTTGAAACTCCGATTGAGGGTGACACCTTGTAAGTTTAACTTTTATTGAGT
>JAIPRL010011559.1:0-13339 GCA_025469235.1 Pemphigus obesinymphae
ATTGATTAGTAGTAATCCATATAATTGCGCTCTTTCGGATATAGGCCAAGTTAAAGGATTTTTAATTGAGGCTTCGACATATTTCGAAAACCTTCAAAAATATAAAAAAGGAAAACTGACTCGTCCTCCATGCTTTAATGGTTTTACACAAACCATAAAAGGAATCTTACTTTTATTTGAAGAGGAAAAACAAAATTTGATATCTTTTTTATTAACTAATCGTTTAAATCAAGACAGTCTAGAAAATTTATTTAGTGTTTTTCGTCAAAGAGGCGGGTACAACAAAAATCCCACAGCTAGGACTTTAAGAACTTCGTTTAGGAGTAATTGTATTTATTCATTGTGTACTTCAAAAGCGACAAACTGTGAATCAAATTCAGATTGTGATGAATCAAAACAATTTGAAAAGGTCCAGTCAGATATGCAAATCATTGATTTTCCTCGTGATACGCTGTCATCATCGTCATCATCATCATCATCCTCATTTTCTTCTTATTCATCAACATCCAAAACATTACCATCATCATCGTTCAATATTCTCAATAATAAATAAAAAATAAATAATAGTATACAAAAACCAATCACATTGGAAGACTGTTCTATAGTATACTTTGCTGAATATTTGGCATATAAATGTATTGCAAAATTTAATTGTGAAAATTGCATAATCAGCTTATTGCCAAACAAAAATATTAACGATAAAAAACAAATGTTATTACTAAATGAAAATCAGAAGTAGACTGCAATGACTCAGGGTTGAAAGCACCATCGACTGAATTTAATAATGTTATAAATAAGGCTCTTTATATTTTTGAAGAGAACATTGACAATATTATATACAAAGGTAAAATTCTAATTCAATTAATGGATATATTTAATAATAATCAGGTTATAAACAAATGGATTGACGAAGAAAATACTTGTAGAGACCACAGATTACAAATTTAAGAAAAACTTTTGATTTGTAAAATTTTTAAGAAATCCAAAACTTTTTCTACGATGTCGAATCAAGCAAAACTAGCTAAATTAAAAATTTTAAATCATGTTTAATTATTTCTAATCATAATAATTTATAATAAATACATTTATAATTTAAATAAATTATAATATTTTATTAATTCTTTTATTATTTTTATTATTTATGTTCAATTATTTTTTACAGATGAATAACATTCAAAATATATTATATATTATACTCGAATGATTTCTAATTTTTTTTTAAATATTGATTTTTTATTATTATTTTTTATCTGTTCCTAATATTTGTAATAATTGTACGTGTAATTATTTTACTAAATATTTACGTTTTAAATTTATTAGAAACAGTTACCTATTAATTTATAAGTTAAGTTTAATTGACGTTTCACATAGAAGCGTATCTTATGCGCACATTTTTGGATTTACATTATTCAAGTTCAAACGCGTTGATAGCACGAGCGAAACGCGTCCTCGTTACGAACGACGTGTCGCAATGAAGCGCGTACGAATTTGAATAATATAAATTGAAAAATGCACGTATGATACGCATCTATGTATTTAAATATTTTTAAATTGTGGTATTTTTATATTTTTTAGAATTTCTTCAAAATTACCTATTGAGAACCCCTTAAAAACGAGGGTGTAGTATCATCTTAATGCAAAAACAGGATTACAGGATGTTAAAAATAAGTATCTATCTATATTTCACTGTATTTAGTATTTATAATATAAAGTACGGCATCTCTATATAGTCATATATATGGTACTATTATAGAATATATAGCTAGGAATGTTCCTAATAAGTCAAATTATAATAAGTTTTTAACATTTAAAACCCGAAATAGGGTGAATAAATTAAAAACTAGTTTTTAATGATTAAAGCATATAAATCGATAATAACTTATCCATATTATTTAATTATAATTTATTTTTGATCCGTTTTAATGTTTTAATACAAACCGGTTTTAAACACATGTATAAAACAAAATATTTTGAACATTCCAAATCATCATATTTGATTCATGTTAAATAATATACTATATAGACGAAAATATAAAAAATATCAATTCATTTCTTACAGAACGACATAATATAAATGAAACAATTAATTATAAATTATGAGATTTATTACAAACTATATATAAAAAAAAAATCAATCAAATTGTAAAATTTCAATTATTAATTCTTAAATTTATGTTTTATTAGAGAAAAGCCTTTAGCCATAAAATATCGTAAAATGAAAAAAACAAATTAGTTATCTAATTATGTAAAAAAAAAAAATATAAGTGGTAAAATAACCTATAATTCATGAGAATGTTATCTAGAAAAAGAAATTTGTAAGGGAAAAAATGAATCCGAATGTTTTAGAGGAAAAAACGAAGTAGTTATAAACAATGATTAGAAAAATATTAAAGATGGAAAATATTCAATATAATGCGGATAAATTATAAAATTATGGAGGATAATTATTTAAACATTCATATGTCCGTCCCGAAACAGAGCCTATATAGCGTTAATATCTGTGTTGTATATTATTACGGATAGAAAAACTTAAACTCGCTATCAGCGATATATCAGCTATATAGCGATCATCGTTATGTTCGCTTCACATTTTGTGATTACACATACTTATATTAGTGGAGAAATTCACGAAATCTCCTTAATGGATCGTCTGAATATCGTTTATCATTCCATTGCATGGTTCCTAACCTAATTCTTTGTTCCTGATAACAAAAAAACTATAATAATTATTGTTCTGTTTAGGAATTTTTCCATTTATAAAATATTATTACCTAAACTTGTCTTCATGTAGAAATTGGTCCAATCTTCTATATCAATTTTTTTTAAGTAGACATTCTTTGTAAAATTTCGTCGTTCTTCCTGTCTTTTCGATGCTAATAACTAAGAGTTAATCCTTCATTAAAGGTTATATATCGAATGCGTATTAGTCTATTATGAATAAAAATTTGTTAACATGTATCTAACTCCTGGATGAACTAATACACATTCAAGATTACATATAAACGTAGTATTTAATTTATAAATTGAATTTATGAATTGAAAGATAAAACAATGCATTCGAAAAACAAAATTTCGAACAAATTTCTGTTTAAAAGCATAATAATTATTGTTGTATTTTAGATAGTTTTCGATTTATAAAATAATATTACCTGATCTTGTCTTCATGGAGAAATTGCTCCAGTCTTCTACGTTAATCTTCTTTATGTTCACATTCTTGATCGAATTCCGTTGATTTACATCCTGATTCTTCATTCCTAATGAAAAAATAAATAAATAAAAAAAATGTTAATCCCAGATTACATAATATGTATTGTTAATTAGCCTACTCTGGATTTAAAGGTGTTGATATGCACCTAACACTGGGTTGAAATAAATGAGCATTATCGATTACATATAAATGTGATAATTAATTTTAACCCGGGTTTAAAACCGGTAACCGATTAAAAACCCATTTTTTGAAAGTGGAGAACCACTTCCTGATTTTTTTTTTAAATCTAAAATGCAAAACAAAATCGTTATTTATATATCATGTATATTATTTATTTTATTTACCATCATCATATTTACTTATGATTTTAATATTTAAAATTGTAATTTTTATTTTATAATAGGTACCTATTATTGTATTATAATATGACATTTAATTTTATGGGTATATTTTAATAGTAGGTACATAGCTATAATACATAGTATAATGTACATATGTATAATATAAAATTTATATAGTATATTCTTGGGTTTTCAGTCGTTATTAATGATTCTATTTATAGCTGGTGTAATTTAATTTAATTTTATAAAAAGTTACAGTGTCTTAAATATATGATAAAAATAATATTTGTACCTTCAATATCGAGCTTAATATTTAGAAAATTGTACAAATCCAATTATGTTATGTCTGAAATATTGTTCTCTATAAAATTTATAATTGGTGTTATAACTTTAAAATCACTTTAAAAAGCCATTTTATTTATTTTGCGTAAACGTGATTTTAAACAAATATCGTGATTATATAATAATATATCATAGTAAAAAATAGTACTTATATAGTACTATTTTTTTATTACTTTTAAATTATATTAAAATATTTTTTTATTGGAAGATTTTTATTTTTCTTAAAATGTCTATAAAATTACCTATACAAAACCCCTTAAAAATGTGTCTGCGACGTCCTAAGACGTCCTAAGAAATGCTAAAGTGACAGCAGCTACGATTGTGAAGAATTCTTTATTTTTGATCATTATTTTATAATTCATATGAATTCATTATAATTTTGGTTTTTTTCAATCGCCACAAAGCTTACTTTATCATAGGATCTATTTTCTAAATAATTTTAATAATCTAACAAATATTCCGGGATCGGAAAGCAGAGACCAAAAGTTGGACGACGAATAGCCATAAATATTATAAATATTTGTCAAAAGCTTATTTACAGGTAAATTGTAATTAACTGTACTAAAAAGTTAGAATCGGCATATAATCAGTTATGAGAAGTAAGAAGTGGTTTGAAACCGAAAAGCGATTACCCTAATAACTAGGAAGTGGTTTTTATCCCAAAAGTAGTCTCCGCCTATATTTTAAATATTTAAAAACCGTTTATCGAACTCTATGTATTTAAAAAACCGCTTAAGGGGATTGGAGACAACGATTGTCTCTCTATCACACGTGTAACATAGCATTTTAGACATTTTTTTGTTTAAACCTACCGATGGACCTATTGATGCGATAAGGATTCTGAAAACTGATCTGAATTCGTCATGAAATCTGTTTTAAATTCATTTTCTCACATTTTTGATTTTATTCTCCTAAGTTCCTTTCAAATTGAGTTAATATAATTAAACTTTCAAAAATTGATATATTCAATTTTTGTGAAAATCGAGGGACAAAATTTGAAAAAGTGGGGGGGAAAAAAAAGTGAAGTAAATTTTACGACGAATTCAGATCAGTTTTCAGAATTCTTATCGCATCACTAGATCCATCGGTACGTTTGAAATAAGATTTCGTGTCTTTTCAAATACAGTCGCCGTAAAGTGACATGCGCCTATGCGTGCGAGTGTGTATACATCACCTCAACACGACACACCGTCAACCGAGAATATATGTTTACCATCGCCCGGTAGTCATTATTTTTAGATACAAAATCAGTTAACAAAAGTTGTTTTGATTATATCTAGAAAGAATAATAATAATAATCGAACTATATTTTCGATATTACTACTCATGGACGATCATAATAATATACTCTCCCATCATTTCCCAAATAATATTGTGGCTTCGCTATATATCACACTATTGTCTGTTACCGAATATCACATTTTTACATACATTTTATATTTTATATAAATACTATGGATATCAATTCCAATAAAAATAATTGCTTGTCGAAAAAGAGAAAACTTAAAGGGAATACTTATGCATTATTAAAGTGGCGTACCAAATCCATCACGGTAAGTACCTACATATAAAACCACAATTTTAATTCGAACAAAATAAATTGTCGCAAATTTATTTTAAGAAATGTATTATAGGTTAATAATTATTATAAGTAGGTACCTAGTAATTTTAGATTCCCAGCGGAGCAAGGAAGCTAGTGGTTTTACAATGATGATTATTTTATTTATTTTTTTTTTTATCCGGTAAACAAAATTTTTACCAGAAAAAGTACATCGATTACTACAAATAGGACCTAGATGGTACTTTAAAGAGGTAATTTTTCGATTTTCTCAATAGTTTTTAACCCGATGCGAAAAACTGCCGAAAAATCACGAAAAACCGCTAAAAACGGGATTTGGTCAATATCGCGTATAGTTATTTCTCTACAATTTCAAAATTTTTAAAAAAAATTTTATATTTGGACTATACAACTACAAAATTTTTTAAAAAAGTCATTCAATTATAGGCTATTTATAGCTATTTAAAGATTTTGAGGTTTTTCATTTATAAATTTGTTAATTTTGGTTTTTTTTACTTGAAATTTTAACACAATGTCAGTGGTACGTTACTCTAATTGTATTCCAAGAATTTTGAAAATTGGCCGTTTTTCTGATCAACAGCTATTGATTTTAAGATTTTTAACGGGATATATTTCATTAAAATCGCATATAGTTATTTCTTCGTAATTTCGAAAATAATATTCCAATTGTCTTGAAATTTTGAACAAAAATGTATCTTTGTACTATACAACTACGAAAAAATTTGAAAATACAAAAAAACTTAATATTACCTCTTTAAAGTACCATCTTGATCTAAATTGCTATAAGAAAAGGTGCTATACGTAGAAATCGGTGCACTTTTTCTGGTAGAAATTTTGTTTACAGGATAAAAATATAAATAAACATCATTATAAAACCACTAGCTTCACTAGCATCCTCACTTAGCTCAAAATATAAAATTACAAAAAAAATTACATAAAACGATAAAAACACATTTTCTTTAAAATCAATAACTTTGTAAATAATGATTCTAGAGTCTTGAATTTATATTATTATTATAAACTACATTTATATAAACTAATTACCTTTACTTTTTAGGAAAATTTAAATTCGACGTCCACATCATATAAGCACCAAACAAATATTGATAAGCCTGATGAACATATGGAAGAGTAAATTTATTTTATATTCAATACGTTTATTGACAGTTTGTTGAATAGTTTTGGTGTTATGTTGAATAATTTTGATAATTATAATCAGTCCTCAAATTGGAAAAATAAAAGAAAGGAGATTCTAAGACTTTAAAAATATTAGCGTCCTTTACAATGATTAAATTCAACTTTATTCATGGAGGCTTTGCCTCCCCACCTCTCCTACCATTCATCATCATCAAATCATTATAATATAATATATCAATAATATGTACCGGGTACCCAGGGGCGGACGGACCCGGACCGCTAGTCCGCGATCTCGGACTGGGCCTAGACTAGTTTTGGACCCATTGCTCATATTTAAATAATAATATTTATTAATACATATATCTACACAAATTTTGTCCTCCGGACTCAATATTTTGATTTACTAAATAGACGATTATTATTTCCTATTCTGCAACGATGGTAAAAAATGTTACACGATTGATCTGTCTTTGAAATCAATTGGAGTACCTACCTATTTACATATAATATTTAAAATGTGCATTTTAACTCGCACAATTATAGACAAAATGTAAACCTACCATTAATTTTACACTATAATAGTGGGATCAAGTTGTGATTTTTAGTTTTATTATTATGGTACCTATATAGATATTATTGGCAAAATTAATAACATTCCGGATCTTACTATTTACCACCTCTAGAATATCTTCCAAATTTGACTAATTTTAAAATTGTTTTGTGGTCGTTCAGTTTAATTTTGGAATTAAAGCCTTAGAATTCATATATAAATTATAAAATTAACAACTTTGATTTACAAATATGGTCAAAATATCTGAACTTTAAAGGGTCGATCTGTTTTTGAAGGCCTGTAAATATACACGTATCTATTATAATATGTATTCCTTTATCATAAAAATGCATAATGTTCCAAATTTTAACATTTACCACCTCTCAAAAAGCATAGATTAATTATAGATATTACATATATATTATATATTATATACAATATTGTCTTTTCCTATAGTAATTGTATTTTTTTCCAAATACTACTTACTAAATTTCAAATTTATTTTAAATTATAAAATTCAATTTGTAGCTATTATTGATACTTATTATTATTTTTAATATATTATATTTGATCTATATGTCCTATATATTAACTTTTCCATAACCTTTTAATTGATTGAATCCAATTTCAAATTTTCTAACGATTTTTGAGCTCAAACTTTGAGTTTATAAACTAAAAT
This sequence comes from Pemphigus obesinymphae, assembly GCA_025469235.1. NCBI lineage: Eukaryota > Metazoa > Arthropoda > Insecta > Hemiptera > Aphididae > Pemphigus > Pemphigus obesinymphae. Next base: position 7,837 of record JAIPRL010011559.1, read on the forward strand.
TCGTGCGAAATATTTACCGTCACACTTATCGTCCCTAAATTCCAGTAAAAATATTATAATATATGATATATTTTTATTAGATATGGTCTATGGGCCCTTTGACCAAATGTCTTTTTATTTGGAGTGTGATACTTGATGTAATAAGTTATTTTGCTTAAAAGTTGAATAATATTAACAATTACTATGACATAAATGATTTTTACCAAGTTTTTTTGAATAGGCTTTTCTGGGTTTTTCTTAGGGGGAGTGGGTGGATGTATTATTTGGGATATAGTTAAATTGGTTGGCAAAATATATATAATATAATACTTAAATATCGAATGTTAGGTGGGCCTTGTTTGGAGTTCGAACAATCTTTTGAAAAAACCTCTATTAACCGTAAACAGCGTTGGCCAGACAGAATCAAAGATTATTTAATCTAATGCAACTTTATACTTATAGTTCTATGCTAAAATAAGCTAAATCAAAAAAAAAAAAGACTCTTAGAGATACTCTTCTAAATGACACTGAGAATCTTTATAAATAGTTAAATTAAAAATGATTATATTATTAAGCCCTATGAGTTTAATATAAAACACAAATAATCACTTTTCAATTGTAATTTTTACCCTATAAAATACATAATTTTGAAAAATTTCTTTTACATAATTTTTATGTAGTGTTAACCTAATTATTTTTATAAATAATATTATTATTGAAATAATTTTTAAAATGGCATTGTAGTGAGACGGTTAAAAGTCGGTAGGTACGATATACAAATCGTAAAGATTGTCAATTGAGTTATTTAAGAGATTTAAATTGTAAGTGTATGAATATATAAACACGTAATTATGGAAGTCTCAGGTCGCCGGCTACTTATGGGGTGATTCCAGGTGCTGTAGTAATATAAATGCACGAGTGTCGCATACGTATTGTATTGTTATGGCGATGAGATAATGTATGTACGTACTAGCTACCTATTGACTTTTTCCACGTTTCATACCATACTTATAAACTAATTATGATTATACATATGAGGGTACTTACCGTTCTGCTGCTTGTAGGTGGTTTCTCGGAGTTGTTGTCAGTCCTTTGAACACGGGGTCGTGTCTTCGATAATTGTTATTATTAAACTTCGTTACAATATATTACCCATTTAGGAGATATTTGGTATAGGTGGAATTAATACAAGAATATTTTTAATCTTGTATAGAACAATTATTAGACGTATAGAAAATAGCACGGCTATGTATAACTTTATAAATGAATGAAGGGTTTTTTTATATAAAGGATTATTATGAATAAAATACTTTAAATGGAAAATTGATTACTATGTGTATATTTATGTGCCTATAGTCATTAACCCCTTTGTTGGTTTAGTCTTACTATTCTCGATACAACAATGGTGAAGATATTTATGTAAATGTTTATTGGCGTGTGTAATGATAACCACGGCTTAGGACTTTCGTATCGAATCGTTATCGTAGAGCGCGTTCCCGTCATGAGAAAAACGTGTGTGATAGTCAAGTCCAATTATAAAGTTGATGATCGACAAGTAGGCAATACAATATGTTTGGTTTCTGTCCACTACCAATTGGTGTAAACTGAATGTACAATATGCTCTCCTTTACGACGATAAATGATTGGGCGGTAATTTAATTAATGCGACATATAATTAGAGGACGGGTTGCTTTGTAAAATATTTGAATTATTGCCAAGTGTTTTCGTTAATTAATAGTGAAACTTTGTATGAAAGCGAGTGTTCGATTTTATCCTTAAAATCACTATAGCATAGATTATCTACGGAAGCGTCATCTTAGAGCACGTTTCCGTGTTTAGAAAAACGTTTACAATAGGTAACTTATAATATAAGGTTTATTGTCAATGAATAGAAGGTATAATATGTCTTACTTCTGTCCACTACCAATTGGTGTAAACCGAAGATTTACCGCATATATACTATTCTATTCTTCGGCAGATAATCGACTACGTTGTTTATCAAATAATGAATTTGATATGAAAATAAATGGAGTTATACTATTTATACACAATATACAAAATCTACTACCTGATCTCGGGCTGAAGATCGTTCACAGATGTGGATAATCAGGTTGTCTTGGGTTGATGGTTAAAAGTTTGATATATATATATAAAAAGTGCGAATTTGATAGATAGATGGATTTATATTCTGGAGATTATATTAGGATACGTTATATTAAGATTGAAGGAAAAAAAACAAAAATAATGAAAACTGAAAAAAGAACTGAACTGTGTCGCTGAGACGTTCATTAAGCCCTTATAAAGGCATAAAATTCCCGAGAATCTTATCCCCACCATATTGATTTTAAGACTAATCATTGGTCGAATTTAGCCATTGGTCCAAAATAGTTGTGTCGTAAGTTTTTGATCATTTTAGCTGTCCCTTTGCGTTTAAATATTTATGCACGTGTCTTATAGCCAACCCTAGCCGTGGCTGCTTGGTTTTTAGTTATAGACTTATAGGGATAAGTATGTATACACCATACACACACACACACACATATATTTATTTATATTTAATTTAGATTTTATAGTTATTACCCTAGCCATGCCTTTCCTGTCTATTTGTCTATTTTATTAATACGCATATTAAAGGTACATTATAATATTTATATACACACATGTTATCAATATATTACAATATATTATATACAGTGTGTCCCGTTTTGAACATACCACTTAAATAATTAATATCTCATTAAAGACATTGAAAGGTCATTGATGACCTTGAATTTAAACGCGGTTTTTTGGTATAGCTAAGGAAATACCAAATTATAATTTTTGGAGAAATTTCAAATCATTCTGTGCGCATATTTTATTTTCATTAATATCAGCAGTTTCTGTTCGCTTTTGATAGGTACTTAGCAAATAAAAATTATGACCTCTATAAAGTGCCTACCTAACAACAAGAACTAATTTCCAATCAGAAATCTGTTTACCGGAAAAAATATTTCGATATATAATTAATAAAAGCCGGTCAGTAGGGGGTGGAAGCACTTCGCTTGTCGGGTGTCAGTATGGGTGGATACACTTCGCTACTGGGCAGGATACTCTTGGTGGATGTATTGTAAATAAAACGATTGTTTTATATCGGTGTAGTATACATAACCCCCAATATTAATTATATACCTACTCAGTACCTACCTATGTTTAACATTACATTGAAGATCAAATGTAGAAATAAATATAATTTAGTGTGACCTTATTATGCATATTTTAAAATGTAATATGATATATTTATAATAGCTCAGTTTCATGTAGTTACAATTATTACTACATAATATTATACAGTATATTTTATTGAATGTTCAGTTTATGACATATAATATTGAAAATGATCAAAATATTATGTAAATTTAGTTAAATTAATACACGACAAACGTTATACTAAATTTTTCAGGTCTTAAAATCTCATTTTACCAACTATTTGGACTTAAATACCTCAAAATTGATATATTTGTCGAAAAAATTAAAATGACTATAAAAAAAAAAATTGTGACTACGGATTTTCGAGATTTTTTGAATTTAGTTAGCGTAACGTATATTTAACGCTGTATTAAATTTTCAGACCTTTAAAAAACCGAAAATTACCCGTTTTAGGACTTAGAAACCTCGAAAACTAAATTGTCTATAAATAGCCCAAAATTGCAAAAAATTAAAAAAAAAACATAATCATCGTAAATAGATTATTAAATTAAATATTGGGTAAAAATTTCAAGATTTTCAAGTCATTATTTTCAGAATTAAAAGAAATGAAAATTCCCGATTTGACGAAACCGTAAATTTACCGATTTTTCATCAATTCTTGGTAGTCTTTCCTTACGCATTAAAAAACTATTGAGAAAATCGCAAGATGACCTCTCTAAAGTACCAACTCCAAATTTTGATAAATATATATTTTTCTGATACAATATAATATTATATACCAACTTATTTAATTTTATATAATTCACAGTGTAAGTAGAAATCACTATATCAACAGTAGAAAAATGAAAGGTTCTAAACAATATCAAATATTATATGAAATATATGATATCAATATAATTCTAAAATACATACTCAGTGAAAATGTCAAGGTTAGAGTTCTTTCTTTTTTTTGGGAATTATGAGAAAATAAAAACAATAAATTTAGATGAACGCATGAACTATCAGTTTCTCACCATATTTCTGTATGTAGTTTTTTTCTTACGTGGTTATTGAAAAATCGAAAAGTCATATTTTCAAAATATCAGTAATATGCAATTTGCTGCTGGAAAATATTTACATATAACATGTAGTAGTTTTACATTAAGCAAAAGAAATTTATGTACTGAGAATTTCGATTCATGACTTTACCGGCAGAAACATTTGAAAAAATTTTAAAACTCCTAATTATCTCCTACCCAAAAAACTGTATGGTTACATACATAAATAAAAATAATCTATTAATAATAATAATAATAATAATAATAATATATAATAAATATAAATATAAATTAGTATAAGTAATATATTGAAATTTCAGAGAAAAATTGGAGAGAAAAATTTAATATTATTTTTACATTATATAGATAGACGAAATCGGAGAGATGGCAGAAATTATATAAATCATAAATAATATTAACAAAAAAAATGTGTATATTTATACAATTATTACTTAAAAAGTTCATTAAGAACTTGATTGTTTCCAGAAGACACTAAAATATAAACCAGGTCATCAAACTTGTAATTTTGAGAAAAATGGGGAATATAAAATAAATTACTATTGTGGAAGTTATTGATTATAATTTCAAAATGTATTTAGTTTAGTAATTTTACATACCTATCTATATACATACACTGTAGGCATATACAAAAACTGCATTAGAACCGAAATGTATAGAATAACGTGTAGAGGATCGAGTTAAATTTTAATATTGTATATGAATGCATAATATAAATATATGAATAATATATATATACCACTGCTGGCTGTAATATTATATCGGGTATGCATTTGTCACCAGACCTAAAGCCTAAGACAATATAAAACATAGCAGGTATACCTTTGGATATATACAAAAGTACAAACAAAAGTATACCCGGTAACTATTTGTTAATAGACAATTCACCGTCGATGCACCAAATATAGCTGTACCATTGAAAATAAATTAAAAATTAAAGGTACTTTTAGACCAGGTAATCTCTTGAAGTGTAAGGTCACAACATTATTCCTATATAGTATATATGGCAAAGCTCGCGTTCAATGACAAATCAGATGATCTGGGACTAAACTCAAAATCCACGCCGGTAGTTTTTTGACTACTTTAAGTTTACCTGTAAGATAAGACCGTTGAAAATACGATAAAATATATTTAATAAATATTATAATATATAATGTAATATTATAAAAATTAGATAATTAGTAAATATGTCATCGGATTAATCATAATATATATTAATGTTACAGAAGAACATATGCTAATATATTTAAATATGGCCTATATACTATCCTATATTAGTTTCA
>JAIPRL010011561.1:0-13336 GCA_025469235.1 Pemphigus obesinymphae
CCGGAAGCAACTTCTGGGTGCTGTACAAGGTAGTCTACCATAAATTCAAGTTGTTCATTGTTTCTGCGCCCCTGCCTTTTTTTTTTTGTTGGTGGCCCATAGCAACTATAATTATTAAATAAATATAAATAAAATACTTGACATTCAATCACACTGCGTAATCATTTATATCTCTCGGTAACTTACCTTTCATCCATAGTATGTACTTGTTTTTTTAAGTTTTTAGTTTAAAAAATTTTATGGTAAACTTTTAAATCACTTTTTCATTTTGTGTCTTTACGAAAACATAATAAAATTATTTAAAAACGTTATCACAGATACGCGTCACTGATTGGATAAATGGATCTAATGTCTTTGATTTTTCGATAAAATAACGAATATTTTCGTTAACGACGAGTACAACATTTGTATCGATAATATTTCGATAGGACGTTTTACAGAATACAAATTTCGATAAATAGATTCGATACAAAACATGAACTTCAATAATGATTATTTATCGATTTTTTCGTTATATTCTTATCGAATTACAGAATTCATCTACAGTCAATTTAAAATTATTTTTTCCATTTTGTAATTTATGTCTAAATCGACGGGCATTCGAAAATATACCTGTAAAAGTATATTAACTGTACACTGGGCGTATAAATCGTAAATGACAACTGACAAGCAGACGCAATATTGTTCTTTGAACGCTCGAGTTTGCCGCACACCGGACCGGAACGGATTGAATCGGAACGCGTCGGAACACGCGATCGGAAAATAATATTTTGTCCGCACACTGCGTCGGAACGGACACTAGTTGTCAATTTACCTATTTGATTATGGTTACCCGCAGACGGACGTGCCCGGTGATTACAAACACGATGAATGACGCGAATAGTGACGAAGGTATTATTTTTACATTAGTAAAAAAACTACAAGAATATAAAAGACAGTGGGCCCATATATTAATATGACGTTTAAATATTTACGTCAGCATTTTTTTTTTGGTCTTTTTTAGACCCCCTCCCCTTGGCGACAAATGTCAGACCCCCTACTTTATTACGTTAGCCTATGTCCGACAACCTTTCCCCCCCACTATTTAATAATAAAACAAAAAAAATTCCCGAATTTTATATGATTTAATTAAAAATAAATGAAAACTTTTTTTACGTATTTCCAATTATTTTTTACATATTTTGATTTTTTTTTTCTCATTACTGCTGATGTCAGCATGGTTCTAACGCCCTCCCCCCATTCCCTATTCCTTTGTCAACAAATGTCAGAACACGACAGACCATCCTTCCTCCAGGCGCTTACGTAATACTTGAACGCCCCCCAATGGAAAAATAAGGAGAGCTTAATATTATTCAATAATTAAATACAATATTTGTTTTCATATTTGATAGGCACGAACGAAATGTAGCGACTATATTACTGCTAGCACGTGGACTAGGACGTTTTATCATACGTGTTAACGCGTTGTACATACATTATCTATTATCTACGTTGGATAATACGGTTGCGCAACCGTTTCCGAATCCGTCAAAATAATAATATAGTCGTTGATCAATTCGAGACGTTTCCGATCCGATCTGGTGTGCGGGACCTCATTTCAAATCATGTTAAATTATAATTTTTGCCGTTCCGGTCTGCGGCGAACTTTGTAGGTATTGGATGTATACGCGCAGGCCAGTCGCTAGATGTTTTCCGCCCTAATGCGAAAATTTTAATGCCGCCTTTAAAAGCATAGATAAACAGGAAAAAAAAAATATCATAAATTTTTTTTCCGATTACATAACAAAAATGTGTGATCGTCGTTCCATTGTCGATATTCATATTTTAATTTTGTCGCCCTAAAGTGACATTTTGCCGCTCTAAAGTGACGCGCGACTTGCTTGTACCCCATAGCGCCGGGGCCTGTTAGTAAAAATCCTGTCGAAAAAATCCATGTCACAAAAAAAAATTGGACATGGTAAAATAATTTACACTGAGCACACATTGTGGCTCATTGCGTGTACTATGGCAAACGGTATAAAAACACAAGGGGGAGAGAATACACAGTAAAAATGCACAAAGAAAAAATTATTGGACACTAAAAATAGCTCGGGAGAAAAATACCAGATGAAGGAATATGTTTAGTTAAAGGTTCATAACGAGGTTTGTGAGGTCGTTTTACTTTCGTGGATAAAAATAGCCAGAGCAAGTTTTCACAGCCGATCGTGCACCGTTATAGGCAGTGGCTTCAATAAATATCTTTACGAAAGGTGGATACTGAAGAAATCAGTGGGGGGAGGGACATTTTCAAAATAATCTTACAAAATAGTATTTAAAAAACGTTTTTAGTTTTTTGTGGTTAATTATTTTCGAATTTATAAACTGATATTAGTATCTTACCTATTCAAAATTGAGCACAGCATAGAGGTATTTATTAAAAAATTTAGACCAATTTTCGTAAATTTCTCTCGGATATTTTATCTATTTGCTGAACAACAATTTTTTCATCGACTATTTCCAGTGTCGGGTTTTTTTCTTCAGGTATTTTCCCTCGAGTATCTACCATTTACCTCGTTAACCATAATAAAGCTGTACTTCAGTACTACAGCAGTTCTGTAATATAATATGCGTTCGTTGTTCAGTGTCGATTTTTTTTTACATGGGTTTTCTTGACCAGTTTACGACGTTTAAAGAATAATTACGTTCGCTTGTCGATTATGATTTACACGCATACGGACGAGTTAATATAGTTGTACGAATGAACTAGTATATTTTTGCATCCGCCGATTCAGACGTGAATAATTGCAAAAAGAAAAAAAAAAATTAAGTACTTATTTTAAATTATCTCGACGTTTTGACCACTGTCAGTTGTGTCGCCGCACAATAAGTTCGTTCATGTACCTACGTGATTTTAAGGGAAACAAATAATTTTCAAATTTCAAAACTTACGTGTTAAAAATGGATAGTAAATACGTTTTGCAGATAAATAATATCTATATTAACTATTAAGTTCTAGGATCCAGGACATAATGTATGTGATGCGATGGTCGTTTTGACGAAAATTCCATTATCCATCTCGCGGAGTAATACCTAGGTGGATTTGACTTCTATTTTTTTTTTTTTTAAACGAAAGACGATTACGTTTTTTTATTTTATTCGACGCTTCTGTGTACGCATATAACACTGCCGTAGAGAATAATTTTCAAAATCGGATGAAAATAGTTTTCAAAAATATGTTTTACAGTGTAATAATTAATGAATAATTTCAATAAAAATATATAATTATAATACTCAGCAATAGTTATTAGATATACCATATACCTATTATAATATAGAATAAAATATGTACTTACATTACACATAGGTAAGGCACAGATGTCGTTGCAGTAAAAAATAGTAAAATAGTTTTATTTTTAGTTTTGCACTAAAAAATAACAAAGTTTCGTTACAAATGTCATTCATTATATATGTATAAATCATACCATAGTATTTTAATTTTACACCATTCAATATAATGCTGTGTTCATAGTTTTATAATTTTATAGCTCTAATGAAATCGACTATGTTACAAAACGTAACGGTCTTTTTTAAACAAGTATGCAGGATCGGGTTTAGGGGAGTACATGTAGGGGGGTGTCATCCCCCCAAGCAATCGGTGAAATGAAGTTGATAAACTATAAATTGTTTTTACCTTTTTAAAAAATTAGATAAAAGTCGATGACCTTTTTTTTTGCTTATTTATATTTCAAAAATACATTTATTCCATCGGTACACTCTTTAAATAGTCCCTCTTTAAATATTTCTTCACGCTGCCCCTGCAAGCAAGGTTAGTCGGTTGTCCAGTTTATCTTAGTTTGTGATTTTACGTCTAATATTGTATCTTATCTACAGTCAAGGCTGGCTCAAGGTATAAGTGAGTTAGGTATACGTATAACTCACTGGTTGACGCTACATGTTGGGAATCGAAAAACTTGTACATAAAAATGTGGTCAAGATGAAACGCGCCGGTTATATCAGCCTAGAGTGATGGCACTTTCATAGGAGTAGTATTACTATAAAAATAATAGTGATCCTTATTAATTGTTTATCCTATTTTTAATATAATTAAAACCAATGACTTATTTTTTACTTATTTAGTCAGTAATTTGAAGATTTGTCGGCAAATTCTAGAAAAAGTGTATGACTTTTTATTTTTGCTTAGAAACATATTTTTGATTTAGCTGGCCTGTCTATAGTCTACACAATAACATTTGTTACATTTTAACCAAAATACATTAAGTAATAATACTTAGAAATATATACATACTTATTATTTTATAATATAATAAGTATAAATAGTCATAAATTCTCAAGAATATATTAATATATACATATATACAATTTGATATTTTTATAAAATTATTCTATGAGTATTCAAAACGTAAAATTACGTGAACAAAATTCAATAGGTAATAGTAATAATTGTATTATAAATGTGAAATATCAACAAAATTAAAAATGTGCGGAAAATTTTTTTTTAATCTTAGAATCTAATATCTGTTCATTTAAATGTAATGTTTAGAGGCCTCCTCATTCGGCCTATGATGGTTTCTTGGGTTTTTTCGAAATATCAACTCTAAAAATTCGACGGAACTATTTTAATATAATATTCCTTTATAAATTACTCAAAAATAAAATAGACTATCCTCAATTATTAGAGAGAATACAATTTACAATAAATTATAAAAAATAAAATAAACGCACATTTTTATAAATAAGGTTAAAGCCAAATATTCATTTTGTTTTTCGGTTAATGCTTTATTGCCGATTGGAAATAGTAGATAATGATTTAAATTCGTTTTATTGTTCGATAAACTCTGCGTTCAATTTATAAACTTTTTCCCTAATATTTATTATTATAAATTATGTATATTTATTAAATTTTATTTTTATTTCCCTATTAATTTGTGGATTATTTTGAATTACTTAATTATAAATAAATAAAAATAATCTAACCAAAAAGCGACCCGTCAACGATGGATAGAGTGGTTTATGACGTAAGAGAAGTGGACGATAGGATGATGATAGAAATGACAATGAGTACTGATGTATGGAAAAACTTAGCGGAAGCGTGTAAAAGGCCTTAAAGACCTGTTAAACACACACACAAATATATATATATATATATATATATATATTTTTTTTTTTAAACATTTTTTCTATTTTAATAATTTATATTTTACGTTATATATTATACGTTAAATATATACGTTTTTATATTTAAATTGTTTGTTTGTTTTATTTTTTTATTAAGATTTTCAAAACGTAAATGTAAGTAAAGTGATATAATTTTCTTTCTACATATAAATGTAGATAAATTCTATAAATAAAAATTTCTGTGAATAATGTTTTGTTTGTTGATACTATGTAATATCGTGATTGATATCATGGCTAAATAACTTGGTATGTCAGACAACACATTGACCAAATCGCCACTCCGTACGCGCATCTATGGAGAAAACAATAATTTCATATTTTTTCTATGAAACTGGTGCTCGTTCTTATCACAGTTAATCATTTTTCCGCGGCATCATACATTCGTACATACATTTTTTAGATTTTCAATCAGAGTGGAGGGTGTGCAGTTGTCAGTGTTTTAGCGTATCATGTCTTCAAATTTCGCGCCTTGCACCGGACACCAATTCCATGGAAGAAAAAATTATACCTGCGTATCACAGAGTGGTTGTCATACCTAGTTATTTCACTATGATTGATATGATACGTACGAACGATGGACGCCGATATGTAAGACCACAAATGAGGCGCACACGACTTTTAATACTATTTTGTAACATTTCAGTCTATACTCTGTACCCACACTCCTATCTTTCCATAGTCTGTACTCCGAAAAGTGTAGAACAGACAATAGTTTGAAACCATGTTTATAGTAATCGTTCAGAAATGCGAAGATTGCGGCAAGGTTTGATTTCGTTTGTAATTTTCGCGTACTATTATAAGTACGCGGCGTATTCGTTTTAAAATAAATTAAAGGGGAGGACGTGGCGGTCGCACCCTCCTAGGACTTTTTTTTACCATTATTCGAAGAGTATAAAATTGATTTTGAATAGCAATTAGACGTTTATTTCTCAATTATCCCTATTTCCCCCCCTCTTTAAATGGGTTCCAGATCCGCCCCTGTAACGGAGGAACATTCGATCGTTCCGCATGTAACAAGCAGAGTATATATTAAGTGTGACTAAAATATGTGCCGAATTTTTTCGGAATCTTTATTTGAACTGTACGTATACCGTTAGGAACGATTCCACAAAAGAACCGAAACGTTCCAACGCTAAACGGTAAATATACTTATGGAAGCAGTTGCGATCACCTTTGAGATGAGAGAGACTATACTTACTAGATGTCTAGCGATACGTCTTATTATTTCGACGGCCATCTTCGTGGGAGTCTGTGGCGGTGTTTATCGTCTCGTATTACAATATAATATACCAATACCGCAGTATAATAATGGTGTAAACGCCACGTTCTGCCGAAGTCTTATCGAGTATTATTATTACGAGGGGGAAACCCCGCGTTTCGGGCATATATACATTATCATTACCATTATTATCATTATTATTATTATTTATTATTATTATTATTACGTACGCGAGTGCCGTACGTACTTTTTTTTTTATATATACTTTGAAAATAAAAAATGTGTTTTAATGTCTTTGGCACGTTTGTCGGCGGCTCTGCCAAGTCGTGACCTCGGCTTCGGGCCACACGCCGCCTACGGCCCGGGAGGTCATCACCGCGCGTGCTGTACACGGTAGTAGTAGATGGGTACGCGTATAATAATATAAAACATAATATAATGGGCCAGGCGTACCGATTATACGGTATCCGTTTTTTGCTTTTTCTTCGTGTATTTAATTCGTCGGGCCTCGTGATGAATTGGAATTGACGATCTACTGTATATTACAATATACATATATTGTGTGTTTGTCCGGCGGTGAGATTCGAGTAAGTATATAATAATATCACGAAGTACGGGTAATAATATTGCCGTGGACGCGTGAAGAGTATCGAAAATCGAGGCGAATCGTGCCGCGACGACTTTCCAGAGTGAGTGCGGCGTACCGCCCGTAATAAATCGATATTTAGGCCGGGCGCACACCAAAAGAGCAAAATTGCTTAAAGCAGTTTGAGTCATTTTACTTTAATCTGACTTAGTCATAATAAAACCAATTCGTACCGTACAGCTAAAAAGCAAGAAAAGCGAAATCGTATTTAGTCACCAACGTGTCTTCTGACGTAGAAGACTTTATCGGTCCCTATTTTGTGGTCTTTGTTGTTAAACATTGAAATGAATGAAAAACCAAAAAGAACGTGGGTTCATCCCTAAAATAAAAACGTACAAAAAATAATTTAATTAAATGTTTTTTTACGGGAATTACCTGCGTAATAAAGAGCAAAAATTAAAAAATTTTACTCGAGTAAGTATATATATATATTATATATGTAAGTATGCGTATGTATACGTAAATTAAATGTTCATAATCACCTATATAGGTACATCAAAACGTATAAAAAAATTATTAATAATTAATAATAATAATAATAATAATAAAATAAAATTATTATGAATAATAAAATGTTATATATTATATTTAGACGAGCACCGATATTAAAACTAGTTCGAACTGAAATGACTGATGAAAAATGTTTTGTCTTGACTGATCGAATAGCGCAAGTCAGTAATAATGACGTGAATCATCAAATTGATAATTTGAATCAAATTATCAAATTTCGATAAAACACGATTAGTCATGGCTAAAGTTGACTAAAGAGCAAAAATGTTTTGTTTTGACTATGACTCCTCAGTGTGCGGGCTTACACTGAATTACATGCGTTCTATTTTTCATTAGTCATAATAAAGCTGCTTTAGTCTGCCATAGTCAGTTTTGCTCTTTTGGTGTGCGCCCGGCCTTGCGTGAAAAATTCCCTTCGTCGCATTCCGTTTACCGGTGTTCCTAATGCAAACCTAACCTATTCGGATAGAAACGCCGGCCGCAAATATACGTAATACCAGTGGCGGTCACCCCCCCCCCCACCACAGCACTGAAATTATAACAAGTACTTTTTAAAATTATTATTATGAAAACACTATCAGATAATCGGAGTTCAAAAATATATGTACGTGTAATGGGTGCGGTTGAAATAGGTAGGCATTATCATTGATTATATTACATAATATTATAATCGACGGTATATTATTATTCATTATTATTCATCGCGCGCGGTTATCGAGTATCGAATCAATACAATATTATGTTTATCGGGATTTCTTCGACTATTTAACAGATGCCATAACTTTTTTTCTATCGAATATTTTTAAGTTTTTTTTTTTTCAAATTATTATTACAGCCTGGCGCTATAACTTGAATATTTTTTAATTAAATTTTAATGTTTAAGAATTTAAAGTAAAAATATAAAATTTAAAAAAAAAATCAAGATAGCCATTTTATGTATCTGATTTTCAAAAATAATTTCGATGTCAAATGTTTTTACTTACGCTATTTGTAAACAATTTTTAAAGTTTGTGATAATACGACATTTTTTGTGCTCTTAAATTTTCATGCAATTCATTTGTTTTTCCATGAAATATACAGTTTGATAATATTCATATAATTTTATCATATAAACAAACCCAGCGCTTATCATTTATCGTTATTCGTGTTATACCAAAAACACTGTACTAAAATACAAGTATTCAGAATAAATTTAGGTCTGTAAGTTTAATATTTTAGGTATTTTATTTTTTTTTTAAATATTAAATAAAATAACAAATTAAATACTATGTATTATGTAATAAAATAATTATAAATAATTTTCAAAGTGTTCGCCATGATTTATTAGACATTTCTCATACGTTTCCAAAATTCCAGTTGTCGCGTTTTTCAACATTTTGAACGTGATTCGTGTTACATATGCATCTGTAATGCATTGTTTAAAATTATCCAACGACGTTTATTGTTGGAAGTATACTTAATCTTGCAAGAAACCCCACAAAAAGAAATCTAATGGTGTTACATCTGGAGATCTTGGTGGCCAATTTAGTAGACCTCTAGTATCCATCTCGATTGAAAATTTTTATTTAAATAATTTCTCACTATATTAGAGTTATGTGGTGGAACACCATCTTGTTGAATCCACATATCATATCGGATATTTAATGGAATATTCTTTAATAATATTGGTAGTATATTTGTTAAAAAGTCCAAATAACGTTCTCCGGTAAGTGTGCCTTCATAAAAATAAGGTCCTATCATATACCGGTATAATATTAGACATTAGTAGATCACCGAACTTGTCCATTTGATTCACATGTCCAGAATGAATTTGATCCATTCCAGTAATGCGAATTATGGCGATTGACAATCTCATTGTTATTGAAACAGCTTTCATCCGTCCATAATATTTTTCTCAAAATATAACTATTGTTATGAAAGCAAACAATTTTTGAAATAAATTGTAGCCTTCTATCTGGATCAGATGCTTTTAATCCTTGTACATATTGCAATTTGTTTGGATGAAAAGCATTTTTTTTTTCAATATGCGGTACACAGAGATATGACTAAATATCCATTTCTTGAGCTATCCACCTAACTGATGCATAAGGATTACTACTAAAAGCACTGTATTCACTGTATGAGCTTCATCAACTGTATGTATCACTTTTTGATTTGCAACCATTTGGAAAATTATCTAAAGATATTATGTTTTAATAAATTATAATTATATCAATTTAAAATTTGAATAAATTATTATCTTTTACATATTTAATGTTTATTAAGTACATTTGTAATAAAAATATTATTTTTTTTATTGAAATTAACATTTGTATAATTTTATTTTATTAGTACCTATCAATGTATTTTAGGTCCATTTCCCCAGCATCCCCACCTCGATATTTTTAAATTAATTTCGAGACTTTTGTTTGTGCAAAATTCTAAATTTTGATGTTGCCAATCGTTTGTATATCGTGTGCACTTGTTTGTACTGAAAATCCCGACGTTTGTGCTTTCTTAGTTTTTGAGATATAAGCTTTTCTCAGTGGGGGTAATAAGGAAATGACAGCACCCCCCTCACCCCACAATAAAATTTTGAAGTAAAACCCGAGGCTAAAATATATATTTTTTATACGACATATCTAACATGAAGTCAAATTATTTGACGAGTTTGTAGATTTACCTTTGTGTATTATAAGTGAGTATTTATTTATTTATCGTTTAGTGATCGCTTTTAATTTTTAAGTTAATTCTCATTTTTTAGTAAAATGGAATAATTGTTTTACGTATTTTGAAACGTTTCGTGAATTTTACCTTTATATATTTCGGTATTTGGTTATTTATTTATTATATAATTCACTACGGAACTTTTCTAAGACAGTGGCATATTTAGGATTCTATTGAGGAATGTTAAATATTTTTGGAGCCACTAACATTTTTTTTTTCTATTCACTTCAATATGTACCTTATATTTTGTTTTACTGTTTTGTGTTCTGTTTAAATAATTTACTTTCAAAAATTATAATTAATGACGATGATGATAATCTATATTATCATTAATTTCAGGAATTCAGGACATTGCTTGAAGTTTGCAGTATGAATGCCATAGCAGTTTGTGCACTTTGGCTGTTCCTCCTTTGTTTTTTGACATTCTTTGGTGGAATGATCGCCAACACATTTAAAGCAACGGGAGGAGTATCCGCAGTGGCGGCTAGAGTGGCCGAAACGTTGGCAATTGTTGCATTGAGCTGGATCATAAGAGCGGTAAGGCTCAACCTTAATAGCCATTAAGTATAGGGAAGTTTCATTAAAGATTGCTTTATTAGCCGGGCTGGACACCAAAGTGACCATGTGCATTTTTAGCTTCTACCCTCTTTGATGAATCGACGAATGTAAGTTACTTCGTAACCCAGGGATTTAAGTTTTTCAGATAATTCTTCATCAGATATATCTGTAGTGAGTCCTCTGATAACGATTTTTAAGATCCTTTCCTCGGGTTTGGGGAATGTATAAAATTCTGCGTTGTTCATTTTAACGTATTTTTGAACAATACGAAACTATCTGTTGCTTTGCTTTATTTGATTTCTTCTGTCCAAGCTTTCGCTTCTAGCAAAGTATTGGATATATAAATGAAAAGATTATGAGCTGTGCGGTTTTATTGTGAGGTTTATTGATTGAGCGGTGGAGTAGAGGAGTTAAAAGGCAATCGGTATATTTAAGGCGCCGTGAAGGGCAGGAGTTCGTTTTGCGATATTGGCGATGTGAGGATGGTGGGAGTTAGCGATTTCGGACCGGAGTCTTGCCGATGAAGATGAGATGTTTTCTTTGATGAAGTTGATATTTGATGAATTTCTTATGGATATGTTATTGACGAACCAGGGTGTTGGTCAGTTATCATGCGGAGGATTTTGGATTGGGCGGCTTCCAATTTGAGCCAATTTTGGATGATTATTAGTAAGTTTTTGATAATGTATAGGATTTTGGTGGCCGAGATTGTCGGTTCTTGAGAGGTGTTTTTGATGGCATCGGAGTATGATTTTGAATTCAAACGGGTCGCTTTGTTATTAGTTTGGGTTGTGATTGGAGGAAAGTTTTCCGGAGCTTTAAGTGTAGTTTTCGCTTCGGTGTTGCGTTGTGTAGGCGTTTTTGATAGACGAAGTTCTGTGTAGTGAGGGCACCCACGATAGTTCACTGTGTGCTCTCCTCCACAGTTACAGCAAGTGGCCTTCGTATCCTTGGGTTTTGAACAATCTTTTGTCAGGTGGTCGAGACCGCATTTGAGGCATCGAGGATTTAGATTACATGAGGTTGAGGAGTGTCCATGTTCTGGCAGTTGTAGCACTGGGCCGAGCCAGAGCTTTTGTACGGCTCTATTTTAACTTTGGAGTAGAACATTTCACGAATTGTATAAATGTCCTTCGTAGATTCAGTCATTTTTAAGGAAACCATGTGTATGGGAATCCTATTACCATTTTTAAGGAAACCCCTGACTAGTTAAGGTTGATAACCAAGTAGCGTAAGTTCTTCTGTTAGTTGATCATCAGAGATGTATAGGGGAAGGCCCTTTAGCGCAATTTTCAATGACCGTTCAGAATTTAGTGGGAAGGAATAGGATTCGACCTTATCCCGGTTTTCTTCTAAGAATTTTTGGACTTTTCGAAATGATGTTTCATCTGGGCAATTTATTTGCATTTTCGAAGGTACGGGTGTAATTTTTGCCGTGACTTGATCTAAGTTTTCAACTTTAAACAATTCCTTTGCGATTATATGCCATGGGTAGTTGGGTTTGGTTATGATAAATATTGGCGGGGTACGAGTGGTGGATTTTGCTTGAGGAGTTGGGGACTCCGAGTCGGATCTCGTGTCGATGGTAGATAAGTCTTCATTAGAGGTTAGCATATTTGTGGATGAGGAGCTCGAGTCTTTGTCTTCTTCATTCTTCGATTTTTGGCTGGAGTTGGAATTTGTTTTTGGCTTCTTGGCTGTTTCTTCAGGTTTTTGCTTCTTAACTGTTTCTTCAGGTTTTTGCTTCTTGGCTGTTTCTTCAGGAGGTGGGGTAGAAGAGTTTGGTCTCTTGATAGTGTCTGGTTTAGGAAGGTTTGGATCTGCGCCACGGCGCGGAACGTTCTTCTTCACCATGACCTCACAGTAAAGGGAGCGCGTGAGTTCCCTACTGGGTGAAAGCGTATAGGGAGTGCACCGCGTAGATCTGCCCTTGGTGGGTCCCACAACGGTGCCGCGCGTTATACTTACAGAATGGCCAGGGGCCAGCTGTAAAAAAAATCTTGACTTGACGTAGAGGACGATGCAATTACGTCGGACTGACGGCTCGGTATCACGACGGCGCGGCAATTTGTACGTCAGTACAAAGACGGTGGCTTGGAGCACGAGGTTGGCTTGGAGCGGACGTCTGTACTGCACGATTGATTGATTGCACGATTGACGATTGTACGATTGTACGTATGGCTTTTGACTTTGCGTGGGGGACGACCTAAGGGTCTTATCTATTCTAGGCTTTTGCCTCTACTAGTGGGTTGAGTTATGTTAATGATTTATTTGGGTTTTAGGATGGTTGTTTTGGGATTATTTTATTTTGTTTTGTTTGTTTGAGTTTTTAGGTGTGTTCAGAGGGGGGATGAGATCCATTCGATAGGACGGAGCTTTGGGTGGGCGGTTTTCGGGGGGTAGGTAGGAGTTTGGAGACCTAGGTACCTGATGTGATGGTAGGTGGAGTGGGAGTTTCTATAGAATAGTGCAGAGGATTGTTTGTGAATGTTGTCTTTTATGGTAGTGAGACCTGCGGTGGA
>JAIPRL010011562.1:0-13336 GCA_025469235.1 Pemphigus obesinymphae
GAATACCAAAATATTAGATTTTTTTAAGATTTTATTTCACTAAGATTTTTCTTAGGAAAAACTTAGGAAAATCTTAAAGTGTCATTTATGAATACCAAATTTTGTTTTAGCTCAAATAAATCTTAAGATTTTTCTTAGGGTCGTCTATGAATTTGGCTATATAACTCAACATAGGCATTAATCTTATATTTACCTACCTATTATAAGTTAAACTTTAAAACTTGCCCAAATTATACACTTTGACAATTATTTTATAACCTCTATCGAAATTTAATGCCACTAATATAGGTATAGACGCAGCTAATGTTAATCGAAACAATTCATGTTATATGGTAACAAATCGTGATTTGTTTGGATAAATATGTTACCGTCAAATATTTTACATAATTATAGCCACACAAAATGGTCAATGGTACCCATAGTGTCGCCGAACGCTATACATAGCCGGTTAAATTTAAGTGGGTGGGTGGGTGGGTGGTCGGATGGGTGTATATAATTTTAAAACATTATATTGTCAAGGCAAACTCATTTTATTTATAAAAATGAAGTGGACGATAAATATTTGTGATTTACGTGATAGTGGGAAAATCAACTTCATAGTTTTATATAGTATAGTTATTCGTATATACCTATAGTATTTATATAGGTAATCCGTGATAGTAGGTATTTGATATAACCGAATATGTAAGGCATCAATTTTCTTATCAATCAACATTTTGTTCGCGTACGTGTATTTTTAGGAAATCGTGGTCAAGTTGTTGATAACGGTTCTAGGACAATTTTATTGATAATTTTTGCGGAACAATTGTCCGTTAATCAATGCTTATCAATTGTATTATCACACATAATCGTGGTGCTAATGTCGTAATGTGGTAGTAATGCCGTATGGACGTACGATATCCACAATTGTGTTTGCCGTTGTGGCGAGGTGTAATTTGCACCTTGGGAAAATAAATATATTTTTATAAATAGGTACACATAGATGGGTAAAATCGTTGAGTATAGCTGCAGTAATATGATTGACAAGAACGTATTTGTCCTTAAATATGTTCATCATCATTACCTGCAATAGTCATGTGTGGTTCAACTTAACGAAAAATTTTACCTTCGCGTAAAAATTAATATTTCACATTTTTTTTTTTTTTTGTTTTTGTTTTTCGTATTTTGTGTTAAATTTGTTTTTTTAAATGTCTAATGGTGCAGCAGTTTGTGCTTGTGGCAGGAAGAAGTTGAAATTAAACAACACCAATTACTGGCATAGACTTCTCGCAATATTGTAAAATTAAAAAGTACTAAAATAGTGACCAATATATCTATATAGTTTCTTCACAAAAAAAGCACATCTAATTCTTCTAGTTTTGGTAAGTTAAAAATTTGTAATATCCATAAATATTATGAAGAAAAAAAAACAAATTATAATTTTTATAATAATATTATGTAGGTAGATAAATATTATTTATAAGGTACTTTTAGTTATAGGTCATCATAGATATATTAGTATTTAAAAATTAAATGTGTGTTGAATATTTTCAAAACATGAATAATATTAGTTTTTGAAAAAATATTTTATTATTTTAAGGAGAATCTACAAGTTTACTGTCAGAAAAAAAATTATAATTCAAATAATTACATATTTGTGATTTTGATTTAATACATAGGTATTAGAAATGAACGTGTTAAAATTATATTTGTGTTGTGTAGAGAGATATAGTATATACAGGATCTTTAAAGTTGAGTATATTGTTTTTTTTGGGGGGGGGGGAGGTATATGCTGTTTTTGTAGGGGGCGAGTGTATTTTTTTGCATATCTGAACCGGTTGATAAAATATAGTTCGGCACCACTGAATGTGTGTAAGTAATAATTGTATTTTAATAAAACGAAAAATTAAAAAAAAAAAAAGTCATATTCAAATTAATAAAATTTTGACTTGTAAATAGATGTTTTTTCCAATAGGTAATATTTTCGTTTTTAATAAAAATAAAATCATGTTTGTACCTATCAAAATGTATTCATAGTTTTAATATTCTTTCGTCAACCGTACAGAAACTACAATATGTAATATATGTACAATATATTATCTAATTTTACAATGTTAAACTATGTGATTTTATATATTTTTAAATAGACATTATGCCAGTAACTTTGAGATTTTCAGTTTCCTAATAAGTTTCCCTGAAGTTCAAAAGACAAAAAAATTAAAATAAACGAAAACAATACAATATTTTTTTACCAAACTCTAGGTAGCAGACATAAGTGCCTACTAAAAAGTTGTTTTTATACAATGTTAAATTTTCAATATTAAAATTTACTAAATTTTGATTACGTATTAGTTTTGAAGAGGAACAAGGAATTTATATTACTTAACTGTATTAATTTAATGAATATAATTATTTTTGTAATAGAAACAATTTATAGACCAGAAATATTAGTCCAATATCTCTACGTATTTTAGTTTATACCCTTTTTTTAATATAAATGTTTAGTTAATAAATTGAAAATGTAATTTTAGACTTTCCCAACAGTTTTTTCCGTGAATAGGATACTACTACCGAAAATGACGGAAAACTACACACAGTCATCAAAATCGATTTTTGTAATTTACCCGAGATTCCAAAAATTAAATACATAATTAAGTTGTTTTTGTAATAAAAGTGGAAATTTAAATATTTAAGTCGTGAAAATATTTTGATACACTTTCACTTTATTGAAAGAATTGATTCATCACATTCATTACATATTATTCTGTCCGATAAAAATATCCCCGATCTCTCAGACAGAATTTCTTTTCTGAAATTATAAAAAAAATGTAGGAAAAAATAGTGACCTTTAGAAACTATTTCCGTCAGGGTCTTTTGCATGCCAGTCAGACCACTGTAAATGACCATTTACGTTAATATTCGATTAAAAATTAAACATGATACAAATGTTGATTAAATTAATTAAATATTTAAATATTTAAATTCAAATTAAATTAATGATCCGAATATTTATCATGTCTGAGGGTAGATTTTTTTTTTTTTAATTTGAAAATTTCGCTATATTTTTGGTGTTTAATTATATAAATATCACAAAAACATCCATGGTTGCAGGATATAATATAATACAAAGCTATTTTATTTAGTATAATATAGGTACCTATACTTACAGGAATTTTTTTTTATGTCAATACTTTTAATGAAACAATGATCAGAAACAGAAAGCAAAAAGTAGTTTAATGGAACATCATGAAATTTTGCTATAGTATACTGACTGCAGCCGGCTTCCACAACACTAAACTAAATATCATTGGTAGAATTAACAATATGCAATAATCAAATTTTAACTAACGAATATTTGTTGAAATAATAAAATTTTCATTATTTGAATGTACCTATATATTGTTAAATTAATAAAAAATTGTGTTTACAATAACAAATTCATTTTGTAAATTTCACAAAATATATTAGTTATAATTTAATAAAAATAATTTGTAAAATTAATACAGCTTTTATTATTAAAATAAAATATGTTATTAAATTGAAAAAATATTCTGTTTAAATTGACTATTTTGATTAAGAAACGGGCGTTTGTTCTACGAAGAAGAAAGAAAGAAGTGAACACAAAATATTTATAATTGAATTAACAAAATATTTCTTAATTCAATTAGACAATTTTACCCAAGACATTGATAAAAGATATTGTTATATCAATAATACGTTTTGTTATTTTACTGTTAAATTAACAAATATTTTATTTCCAAATCAACAAACATTTTATTAGACGTATATATTAACAACCATATTATTAAATTAATCGATATTTTTATTCAAATCACAGATATATTTGGTTCAGTGTATATAGTCACTATATTCCACAGATTTTTCGAATAAACCGAAAAAAAAGGTCATTATATCGTTATAAATTTATACACGAGTATTGTAATATTTTCCGTAAAATGTGTGGACATTGATACAATATTTAGATGTGTAATGAAAAAAATAAAATAAAAATAGGCCTTCAAATATATACCTACTCTGAAAATGTATCGATTCAAATTTTTTTTTTTTTTTTTTTTTTTATGTAAATCATTTTACAATAAATTATTTTCTAAGCAATCAATTATGTCAGTATATTCGTTATATGACAAAATATATATATCGTTTATTTGACAATGGTTACCTAATAATCTACGGTGATTCTATATACTTTAACAGCCATTAATCTACACATACCTATATAGATATTATTATAATGATTACAATTTATCGTTATACGTAAATACCGTGTGACACGCGAACGGGATTTTAGAAAGAAATGTCTACAAAAAAATAATACATCGTTAGAAAACGATTTTGATTATGATGGGCTGTTTAAAAAAAAAAAAACGGCTCGCGGGCCACGGATGACACGACATGAGAATTTTCACACACTTTCGCGTACCCATATATTATATACATATTATAAATTATAATACATTGTTATGCAGTCGGATGCAACCTATGACGGCATTAAGCCGACCAATTTTATGTATTTTCGCTAAATAAAGGCAGAAATAATAATTAATGGCGTAATATCAATATGTTTTTCATTGTATTTTTATTTTTTAAACAATATCGTAAACGTCGGAATATACATATCATCGATCGATTTACAGCAGATGTTTTATTACACAATAATTTATCATGATATAATTATATTATAATCGATATATATATATGTATATATTATTAAAACTTTACACAATATACAGAAACAAATAATAATAATAATAATAATAATAAAACGCTTATAAGATTTACAATATAATTACCCGCACAGGTATAGGTACTATTTAAAACATTCATATTGCGAATATCGATAATATATATATAATAATATATAAATACGTTTAACATAGGTAATATATTATAATATAAAATAATAACGTTTTTTTTTTTTTTTTTTTTTTCACGAAAATAATAATAAAATTTAATCGAACAATAAATCGTTATTTTTACATTGCGGACATAATAGTATAGTATTCGAGAACGAAATCGGTATGATTAAAAAATATTGCGGAAAATAATGACTGATAAAAACCGTTCGATACGATATGTCACCGTCTTATCATATATTAATCGTAACCAATATAATGATATATTGGTTACCAATTATAATGATTTTATTATTTTTTTTTTTTTTTTAATTTGAGTGCACTCGTATCGCGAGGAAGAAAAAAAAACAGAAACTCGGTTTACCTCAGTCGACCAACTCGGTTTTGATGGGGTCGTCCGGCGTGGTCGTCGTGGCGTACTGTTGCGGGGTCGGCGGTGTGGGCGTCTGCTGGTTCCGGTCCACGACGACCGTGGGCCACGGGCCACCGATCATCCTTTGCAGGCCCAACGACTGGCGGAACGCGTGTAAACGGTGCGCGGCCTGCAGCTGCTGTTCGTAGTATCTCTGCAGCAGGCCCGCCGGTTCCCAGACGCCGTTGCCGCCGTTCCGACACGTCATCAACTCCTCTTCGTCCTCGCTACTGCCACCGCCACCCGCCGCCCCGGGCATCGCGGTCGTCCCCTGCACTGGGTTGTTGTCCCTGTACAGCCGTTTCGGCGGGTCCGGCGCCAGCAGCGAAGCCACGTCGAACTGCCTCTTTTGGGCTCTGGCCGGCACGATCGGTGCCGACGACTGCTGCTGCAGGACCGGCTGCAGGGGCGCGACCGGTTGGAAGTAGAACGGTGACGGGTGACCGCCGGGCTGCGGCGACGGCGGTGGCCACATGGCCGGCGGTTGTATGGCCATGGACGCCGGGTGCTGTTGCTGGTGAAGTGGCGGCGGCGGCGGCGGCGGCGGCGGCGGTGGCGGGCTGGGCGAGTCGTTGCCGTCGTCGTCCACCGCCAGACCCATGTGCCGGCGGACCTTGCGCTGCGCTTTCCGGCGCCTAAAGTCGCCTTTCTTGAAGTCCTCGACGTTGGCCGGGTGTATGGCCCAGTAGTGTCCCTTGCCGTTGGCACTCCGGCCGGCCTTGACGAAACAGTCGTTGAGCGACAGATTGTGCCGGATCGAGTTCCGCCAGCCCGGGCCCCGGGTCCGGAAGTACGGGTAGTTGTCCAGTATGTACTGGTAGATGTCGGACAGCACGAGCTTGCTTTCGGCCGACCCGAGTATGGCCATGGCGATCAGCCCGATGTAGCTGTGCTGCGGTTTGGGCTCGTCGGCGTTCTGGCCGCCGGCGCCGACGCCCGGATGGAACAGGGCCACCGGGAACCGGGGCGGGTAGATGCCGGCCGCGGCGCCCGGGTACACGGGGCACACGGCGCCCCATCCGCCGCCGACGGCGGACAGCCGCAGGCGTTCGGCCTGCAGCGCGTAATTATACAGATGCAGTCGGTAACGGTTGAGATTGGCCTGTGGCGAGTCGGCGCCGGGCTCCGAGCCCTCGTCCGTCGTAGGCCTGCTGCACATGACGGCGGTACGGTCGCGAATGAACGGCTCCGGGTGCTGTCGTCGGCGCTGCCGGCCGCTGCACACGTTGTTGGTACGCCTACGACAACGCCGCCACCTCTCCTCCCCACCACACCGGCGCGCGCGTCCGTCGTGGTACAACAACAAATACACAAACATCGCAGCGGCGGCGGCCGCCGCGCGTACGTGCGTAAATACAAATTTGTTTTATTTTTATTCCCCGCGCAGCACCGTATTCGTATTCCGCACTACATTATATTATATGTACGGTTTTCTGTTTCGATTTCTGGCATTTCTGTGCCACCCGTCGTAGTTTCTCTATTTACCGCCGCTCGCCGTCTCTTTCTCGCGCCCTTCGTCGTCGTCGCCGCTTTCTCGCGCCATTTCTCTCTTTCTCACTGCCCCCCCCCCTTCGTTCTCGCGCTTATAATATTATTTGTACGTGTGTGTGTGTGTGTGTGTGAGAGCGGAGAAAACACGGGTAAACATTATATAGTGCCGTGGGAGAGTTTTTGGGCGTGACGACCGGCCGGCGTTCCGATTGGGCCGCGCGGGCAACGCCCCACGTACGCGCCACCACGCACACCGTCCCGCACGGGGGTTACCGTGTCCACCGCCGGCGTAACGTATACCCGTCCGCACATTTTCGTCGGTATGCGCGTAATATTCTTGCGCGCGCGCGCGCGTACATAGTAGATAGATACGCGAAGAACGGGAGAATGTGCCGGGTAAAATTGAATGGTGGAGGGGGCTCGGAACGGACGCGAGGGAGACAGATTTCGCATATAATAACAATATACGGTGTGCACCCGAGTATATGTATAAAACAAATTTTCGTTTAGTTTCTCTTTGAGATTGCGTATATACTATTACTACAATATCGTGAACGAAAATCTCATATATATATATATATACGTATACACACAAAGATATATATACTTAGGATTTTTAGTTTTTCAATACAGAACAGGATTTTTAAAATCGTTTTACACGCTATATATTATATGTATTATTATCATAACAATATTAAAATATACATATATATATATTATATATAAACTGAACCAAATATCATTGGTAGAATTAACAATATGCAATAATCAAATTTTAACATACGAATATTTGTTGAAATAATACAATTTTTATTATTTTAATGTATATATTGTTAAATTAATAAAAAATTGTGTTTACAATAACAAATTCATTTTGTAAATTTCACAAAATATATAAGTTATAATTTAATAAAAATAATTTGTAAAATGAATACAGCTTTTATTATTATAATAAAATATATTAGTAAATTGAAAAAACATTGTGTTTAAATTGACTATTTTGATTAACGAATAGGAGTTTGTTCTACGAAGAAGAAAAAAAGAAATTAACACAAAATATTTGTTAATTCAAATAAATTTGTATTCGATCGGACAATTTTACCCAAGACATTGATTAAAGATATAATGCTAAATCAATAACACGTTTTGTTATTTTACTGTTAAATTAACATAATATATTTTATTTCTAAATCAGCAAGCATTTTATTGGACGTATATATAATTAACAATACTGTTTCGAATGAAGAAAGTAGATTATAGTTTAAGAATTAATCTCATATTTTTTGTGCACTGCATAATAATTTTATTTTTAATAATGAACAAGTCCGACTCCGTTACGCCATCGAAACTGACTGGTTGCGAACTGCTGAGTCGGAGCTCTTTACATATTTACAATCATAATATTATACCTATATATATATATATATATATATATGAAAACCCGTTGTCGGGTATATTTAATTCAGTGTACTATTTGTATTGTAAATTTTTATACGAATATAATATTATATCTAATGTAATACATCATTCATTGTGGTATAGGTATATAGCTGTAGTGGTTTTTCTGGTATACATACCGGTAATTACCATAATTTACTGTATATTTTTTCGGTTTTACTTTGGTTTTTACCTACTTTCGTAATTTCACGATTTCGCGTACCTAATTTTACTGTTTTGTACAGTAATTTCAGTATAATATGGTATGTATTTTTTTACAATTCTAAAAGAGTAGACGTGAGGAAATTTAGATCTTTTTTGATATGTTTATATTACATTATTGCAGCTTATTAAACATTTTATTTTATTTATTTTTTTTTTTTCATAATACTGTAAAAATAGCCATTGAAAACCTATATTATAATGAACAGCATAACAGTTATATGCGCATATTATACCTATTATATCTATAAAAAAAAGTGTTAATAACTGTAGATATTTAGTATTTACCCTTTTATTTTGTTTATTTATTTTATTTTATTTACTCTGTTAAATGTACTAGATAATAATTAATAAAAATTGAAAACTAATTGATATTTATCGAAAATCCGATTATTATACCTATATATACCGCACTACCCCAGAAATATACTATATATAGGTATAGATATATATTTATCGAAAATGGACCCAGTGTGATTTTCGATATAAGGATAAATAATTATTAGTTAATTTGTTAATTTGAGGACTTAATTTAAAAAAAAAAATTGTAAATGTCTAAGCATGGCTACATAATTTTACTCAAATTGAAAAAAAGCGATTTTTTTTTTCATTCACAGTATGATGGTCTATATATTGACTTTTGAAATCTGAAATAAAGTCTATTAAAATATATAATAGGTACCTATAAGAAAATAAGATAAAAAATGACGTGTTATTCTATCATATTTGAATCTATTTATAATAAACTAATTTTCACAATATTTTTGAGGAATTATTATAAAATTGTATTTTTAGGTTATAAATCATAACAACATTTTTTTCGAATGTTCAGCAACTACTCTTTGTTCTAGTTATAATACTTATATAACAGGCCAATGGCTATATTGTATAAATTATAGGTAAAGACAATAACTTGAGATTTGAAATGTATGTATAAAATAAATATTTTCGAATGAACTATATGAATGTAAAATACAGTGAAATCAGTATAATAAGTTAGTAAAAATTATTTATTTAATAATGTATGCAGTTATATATGCTCTATATGCACTTAAAAAGCGAAAATACTTATATATCTATAGGCATATATAATAGGTACCTACCTAGTATACCAACTATATAATTGTTTATTCAAATATTATATTGTTTATTATTCATTTTTCATAGTCAATATAGTTATTTATCAAATTCATTTAATTTTTTTACTTTTTATTTATGAACACCAGTTATTACATGATACAACTTATTGAAAAACAAATATTCGATTATATTTTGAACATATAAACACTGCAGTATTCTACTTGAAATTACCATCTATAATAATTGATGATGGATCACTCAATTTTTAATACTGTAAAAAAAAATACCACGTATATTATTTTGTAAACTTACGGTAAATTTACAATAATTAATGGCAAAACTAACCGGTTAAATTTACTGATCTAATATCTCTATAACGATATACCCATAAAGCCGTTCATGATATTTTGGCATTTTACCAAATAAAAATTGTGTAAATCTGTACAACTAAAACATATATACACCGAACTAAATATCATTGGTAGAATTAACATTATGCAATAATCAAATTTTAACAAACGAATATTTGTTGAAATAATACGATTTTTATTATTTTAATGTGTAAATTAAATTAATAAAAATATGTGTTTACAATAACAAATTAATTTTGTTAATTTCACAAAATATATAAGTTATAATTTAATAAAAATAATTAGTAAAATGAATACAGCTTTTATTATTATAATAAAATATGTTATTAATAAATTGAAAAAATATTCTGTTTAAACTGACTATTTTGATTAAGAAATAGGCGTTTGTTCTACGAAGAAAAGAGAAAGAAATGAACACAAAATATTTATACCTAATTGAATTAACAAAATATTTGTTAATTCAAACAAATTTGTATTTAATTGAATAATTTTAACCAAGACATTGATAAAAGATATTGTTAAATCAATAATAGGTTTTGTTATTTTACCGTCAAATGAACAAATATTTTACTTCCAAAATCGACAAACATTTTATTGAACGTATATTAACAACCATGTTATTTTAAATTAATCTATATTTTTTTTATTGAAATCACAGATATATTTGGTTCAGTGTATATATGGATAAGTACTCGACATTTTTTTTTTTTTTTTTGTAGAGATATATTATATATGGCTGTAAAGGGCAATGGATTTTTATTTTATTCGACTACAACAATGCGCGGCTACGCCCCGTTTCCACCCCGCGTGAGTATTTAATTACAAAGTCGACAGAGTTGTTTTAACGAAACCGTATAATAGCACAGTTTTTTTTTTTTTTCCTCTCTCTCTGTTCAGAAAGCTCATTTAATGAAAATAACGAGAGCACACTATATAATATAAATTACCGACGAAAACGGTGAAATTTCCTCGGGAGTTCTTCCCATCGTATATACGGTTTTTGTGCGAGATTTCTATCCGGTCCCGTAAACTCGATGAATATTCACGAGTTAAATATACTTTGCCCGAGTATAGTTATTATTCCGACCGTGAAGCCCACCGCCATCGCCGTTATAGCCCGTGCGTTTTATAACCGTGTTTTATTTTTATTTATATGTTTAATGCCATGCTTACAGAGTTTTTGTTTTCCATTAAAGAAAACAAGAAAATAATAATAATAATATTATAGAAAAACGTTTGAACTATATACTATATATATATACTTTATAATGTATATAGGTGTATTGAACACTTTTATAAAGTTTCCTAACATTTATGCCAGTATTAGATATATACACATTGTAATAGCTAAATATTTTCAGTGTTATGTTTAATAGAGTGTTGATATAAAAATCCTTTATCCTATTATACCTATCCACTTATAACTAAATATATGATGGCTATTCAAAATTGGATCATGCGCGTATATAGGTACCGAGCGTATACGCACAAAGTATATGCACAAAGTCAATATTCTCATAATCTAAACACTATTATACTACTACTTTTTTTCTATCGATTTTCTATTCACTACATTATCATTATTTTTTAATTGATAACTATAATCATGCGTGTAGGTACAATCCCCGGTATAATCTACGAATAAAGACGACCACGTGGGGTTAGAGACGGTTGTGGATTCCCGTTAATGCGGCCGTGTTATTTTTCTAAATATTATTTATGCGGTCGAAAAATATTTTGTGATTATAATTTCGTTTTACGTACCTATAACACATTATTAAATAGACAAATTTTGTATACCTCTGAGGTACAATAACGCTTTTCGTTTTTGTTTTTGTTTTTTTTAAAATAATAAAACTTGAACTTTGCACCAAATATTTACAGTAGAAAACTATATACTACTTTACTACACTGTACTACTTTTTACGTACTCTTATATGTACCTACTATACTATAATTTATAAAAAAAAAAAAAAAATACTGAAATCGGTTATTTTTTATATATGTATGTATGTAATATGTATGCATGTATGTATTATTGTATGTGTATGTACTATATGCATGCATTTTTTTGAGTAGAAGTCGAAGTTTTCGGGTAACGGTATTTTTGATAGAAACCTCATTCAAATTGGTACTTTATAGAATAGATCATTTTTCGATTTTTCTGATAGTTTTCTTGGGCGTAAAGGAAAGTTACCGAAAATTACGGAAAATCGTTATTTATCGTTATTAAGTATTGTACCATAAACTTCATTCAGACTCGTTTTTCCAATGTATCTTTACTCTCAAACCTAAAATAATAATAGGTATATACTACACTATCCTGTTCAAGAACTAAAATATTAAAATATAGTCATCTATTCTTATCTAGCTATCAACACATCAGTCATTATATGTGAATATGTGATAAATATTATGTAAATTGTTACGTTTCTGCAAGGGCTCTTTCCTATAATTTAATGTTGTATATTTTTATAATTTAAGCGTCTTCTATATTTTTGTTATTGCGGTGATTATTTACAGCATTCAAAAATTTAAAGGTTCGCTCTGCAATAATAAAACCAATTATATTTTTCTTA
Organism: Pemphigus obesinymphae; assembly: GCA_025469235.1. Taxonomy (NCBI): domain Eukaryota; kingdom Metazoa; phylum Arthropoda; class Insecta; order Hemiptera; family Aphididae; genus Pemphigus; species Pemphigus obesinymphae. Next base: position 12,446 of record JAIPRL010011562.1, read on the forward strand.
TAATTTTGAATATACCTTTTTTTTTTAAACGTATATGTAAAATTTTAATATATTCAGTTGTTATAATGTTTACAGAAATAATACATTTTTAGGGTTATGATTTATGAATTATGATATATGTACCAGAAATAACCATATTCAGGTTTTTGAACTTTAATTTAGATTATACTCGTATAGTTTCTGTTTTTTAAATAGATACATATTATAATAAATCATGTAATAGATATACATGGGAGAACATCAAACAGTGATCTGCAGCGATGGTCTTGCGTATTTTCAAAAATACGCCAAAAATAATATGTGTTTGGGCAAAAGCATTTAAAATTTAAAAGTGCAGGAGAAATACTATTGCAGCGGTACTATGCATTTTAAAATAATATATTTTGTGCATTATTTGAATGCACGCGTTTTTGTTATTTGTACAGATTTTTTCAGTTCTCTTGTTGAAAAATAAACTAGGCACCCATTTAAAGTATAGGTACTTATATGTAATAATAATATATAAATTGTATACAAAATCCTATACGATTATTGTACAAGACGGATTATATTATAATGTATAAACATATACTGTACAGTAAATATAATATCCTAATATATATAGCAAAATCAGAATGCGGTCCGTAATAGGATTAAAATATTCGCTTTGTGTATTTACGCGGTTATATTGGCTTGTACTGCACAGCGTTTTAATATACCTACGTATTACAAATATGTATTAAACAAAATCGAAATTTGTGAATGCAATAAAATTTTATAATACAAAAACGGGCAAAAACCCAAACAGACAATATATAATATAATATTTAACAATAAATAACATTAATCAAATTTAAATTAATAGTAGAATAGTAGCTAATAATACAAATATAATCAAAAATAGAAGGAAGG